>CAMPDV010006588.1:0-18846 GCA_946699065.1 Loxodes magnus
TTGTCAAGATATGCTTGTAGATGAAAGTTAGCCTATAGAAAAGTGAAGAAGTAAAGTAAGAAAAGAATATCTAATGATAAGTTTTCGTAGCAAGCACTAAAATATAAGTTAGAATATCCAAAATGTTAGTAATTATATAATAATTACGAATCTGTATTCGGTTTGTCAAGATATGCTTGTAGATGAAAGTTAGCCTATAGAAAAGTGAAGAAGTAAAGTAAGAAAAGAAGATAGAATTTCAGTTTTAAGGAGTATGCTTTGAGAAGTAATAGTATTTCTAAAAGTGAAGAAGTAAAGTAAGTAAAAGAATATCTAATGATAAGTATTCGTAGCAAGCATTAAAACATAAGTTAGAATATCCAAAATGTTAGTAATAATATAATAATTACGAATCTGTATTCGGTTTGTCAAGATATGCTTGTAGATGAAAGTTAGCCTATAGAAAAGTGAAGAAGTAAAGTAAGAAAAGAAGATAGAATTTCAGTTTTAAGGAGTATGCTTTGAGAAGTAATAGTATTTCTAAAAGTGAAGAAGTAAAGTAAGTAAAAGAATATCTAATGATAAGTATTCGTAGCAAGCATTAAAACATAAGTTAGAATATCCAAAATGTTAGTAATAATATAATAATTACGAATCTGTATTCGGTTTGTCAAGATATGCTTGTAGATGAAAGTTAGCCTATAGAAAAGTGAAGAAGTAAAGTAAGAAAAGAATATCTAATGATAAGTTTTCGTAGCAAGCACTAAAATATAAGTTAGAATATCCAAAATGTTAGTAATTATATAATAATTACGAATCTGTATTCGGTTTGTCAAGATATGCTTGTAGATGAAAGTTAGCCTATAGAAAAGTGAAGAAGTAAAGTAAGAAAAGAAGATAGAATTTCAGTTTTAAGGAGTATGCTTTGAGAAGTAATAGTATTTCTAAAAGTGAAGAAGTAAAGTAAGTAAAAGAATATCTAATGATAAGTATTCGTAGCAAGCATTAAAACATAAGTTAGAATATCCAAAATGTTAGTAATAATATAATAATTACGAATCTGTATTCGGTTTGTCAAGATATGCTTGTAGATGAAAGTTAGCCTATAGAAAAGTGAAGAAGTAAAGTAAGAAAAGAAGATAGAATTTCAGTTTTAAGGAGTATGCTTTGAGAAGTAATAGTATTTCTAAAAGTGAAGAAGTAAAGTAAGTAAAAGAATATCTAATGATAAGTATTCGTAGCAAGCATTAAAACATAAGTTAGAATATCCAAAATGTTAGTAATAATATAATAATTACGAATCTGTATTCGGTTTGTCAAGATATGCTTGTAGATGAAAGTTAGCCTATAGAAAAGTGAAGAAGTAAAGTAAGAAAAGAATATCTAATGATAAGTTTTCGTAGCAAGCACTAAAATATAAGTTAGAATATCCAAAATGTTAGTAATTATATAATAATTACGAATCTGTATTCGGTTTGTCAAGATATGCTTGTAGATGAAAGTTAGCCTATAGAAAAGTGAAGAAGTAAAGTAAGAAAAGAAGATAGAATTTCAGTTTTAAGGAGTATGCTTTGAGAAGTAATAGTATTTCTAAAAGTGAAGAAGTAAAGTAAGTAAAAGAATATCTAATGATAAGTATTCGTAGCAAGCATTAAAACATAAGTTAGAATATCCAAAATGTTAGTAATAATATAATAATTACGAATCTGTATTCGGTTTGTCAAGATATGCTTGTAGATGAAAGTTAGCCTATAGAAAAGTGAAGAAGTAAAGTAAGAAAAGAAGATAGAATTTCAGTTTTAAGGAGTATGCTTTGAGAAGTAATAGTATTTCTAAAAGTGAAGAAGTAAAGTAAGTAAAAGAATATCTAATGATAAGTATTCGTAGCAAGCATTAAAACATAAGTTAGAATATCCAAAATGTTAGTAATAATATAATAATTACGAATCTGTATTCGGTTTGTCAAGATATGCTTGTAGATGAAAGTTAGCCTATAGAAAAGTGAAGAAGTAAAGTAAGAAAAGAATATCTAATGATAAGTTTTCGTAGCAAGCACTAAAATATAAGTTAGAATATCCAAAATGTTAGTAATTATATAATAATTACGAATCTGTATTCGGTTTGTCAAGATATGCTTGTAGATGAAAGTTAGCCTATAGAAAAGTGAAGAAGTAAAGTAAGAAAAGAAGATAGAATTTCAGTTTTAAGGAGTATGCTTTGAGAAGTAATAGTATTTCTAAAAGTGAAGAAGTAAAGTAAGTAAAAGAATATCTAATGATAAGTATTCGTAGCAAGCATTAAAACATAAGTTAGAATATCCAAAATGTTAGTAATAATATAATAATTACGAATCTGTATTCGGTTTGTCAAGATATGCTTGTAGATGAAAGTTAGCCTATAGAAAAGTGAAGAAGTAAAGTAAGAAAAGAAGATAGAATTTCAGTTTTAAGGAGTATGCTTTGAGAAGTAATAGTATTTCTAAAAGTGAAGAAGTAAAGTAAGTAAAAGAATATCTAATGATAAGTATTCGTAGCAAGCATTAAAACATAAGTTAGAATATCCAAAATGTTAGTAATAATATAATAATTACGAATCTGTATTCGGTTTGTCAAGATATGCTTGTAGATGAAAGTTAGCCTATAGAAAAGTGAAGAAGTAAAGTAAGAAAAGAATATCTAATGATAAGTTTTCGTAGCAAGCACTAAAATATAAGTTAGAATATCCAAAATGTTAGTAATTATATAATAATTACGAATCTGTATTCGGTTTGTCAAGATATGCTTGTAGATGAAAGTTAGCCTATAGAAAAGTGAAGAAGTAAAGTAAGAAAAGAAGATAGAATTTCAGTTTTAAGGAGTATGCTTTGAGAAGTAATAGTATTTCTAAAAGTGAAGAAGTAAAGTAAGAAAAGAATATCTAATGATAAGTTTTCGTAGCAAGCACTAAAATATAAGTTAGAATATCCAAAATGTTAGTAATTATATAATAATTACGAATCTGTATTCGGTTTGTCAAGATATGCTTGTAGATGAAAGTTAGCCTATAGAAAAGTGAAGAAGTAAAGTAAGAAAAGAAGATAGAATTTCAGTTTTAAGGAGTATGCTTTGAGAAGTAATAGTATTTCTAAAAGTGAAGAAGTAAAGTAAGAAAAGAATATCTAATGATAAGTTTTCGTAGCAAGCACTAAAATATAAGTTAGAATATCCAAAATGTTAGTAATTATATAATAATTACGAATCTGTATTCGGTTTGTCAAGATATGCTTGTAGATGAAAGTTAGCCTATAGAAAAGTGAAGAAGTAAAGTAAGAAAAGAAGATAGAATTTCAGTTTTAAGGAGTATGCTTTGAGAAGTAATAGTATTTCTAAAAGTGAAGAAGTAAAGTAAGTAAAAGAATATCTAATGATAAGTATTCGTAGCAAGCATTAAAACATAAGTTAGAATATCCAAAATGTTAGTAATAATATAATAATTACGAATCTGTATTCGGTTTGTCAAGATATGCTTGTAGATGAAAGTTAGCCTATAGAAAAGTGAAGAAGTAAAGTAAGAAAAGAAGATAGAATTTCAGTTTTAAGGAGTATGCTTTGAGAAGTAATAGTATTTCTAAAAGTGAAGAAGTAAAGTAAGTAAAAGAATATCTAATGATAAGTATTCGTAGCAAGCATTAAAACATAAGTTAGAATATCCAAAATGTTAGTAATAATATAATAATTACGAATCTGTATTCGGTTTGTCAAGATATGCTTGTAGATGAAAGTTAGCCTATAGAAAAGTGAAGAAGTAAAGTAAGAAAAGAATATCTAATGATAAGTTTTCGTAGCAAGCACTAAAATATAAGTTAGAATATCCAAAATGTTAGTAATTATATAATAATTACGAATCTGTATTCGGTTTGTCAAGATATGCTTGTAGATGAAAGTTAGCCTATAGAAAAGTGAAGAAGTAAAGTAAGAAAAGAATATCTAATGATAAGTTTTCGTAGCAAGCACTAAAATATAAGTTAGAATATCCAAAATGTTAGTAATTATATAATAATTACGAATCTGTATTCGGTTTGTCAAGATATGCTTGTAGATGAAAGTTAGCCTATAGAAAAGTGAAGAAGTAAAGTAAGAAAAGAAGATAGAATTTCAGTTTTAAGGAGTATGCTTTGAGAAGTAATAGTATTTCTAAAAGTGAAGAAGTAAAGTAAGTAAAAGAATATCTAATGATAAGTATTCGTAGCAAGCATTAAAACATAAGTTAGAATATCCAAAATGTTAGTAATAATATAATAATTACGAATCTGTATTCGGTTTGTCAAGATATGCTTGTAGATGAAAGTTAGCCTATAGAAAAGTGAAGAAGTAAAGTAAGAAAAGAAGATAGAATTTCAGTTTTAAGGAGTATGCTTTGAGAAGTAATAGTATTTCTAAAAGTGAAGAAGTAAAGTAAGTAAAAGAATATCTAATGATAAGTATTCGTAGCAAGCATTAAAACATAAGTTAGAATATCCAAAATGTTAGTAATAATATAATAATTACGAATCTGTATTCGGTTTGTCAAGATATGCTTGTAGATGAAAGTTAGCCTATAGAAAAGTGAAGAAGTAAAGTAAGAAAAGAAGATAGAATTTCAGTTTTAAGGAGTATGCTTTGAGAAGTAATAGTATTTCTAAAAGTGAAGAAGTAAAGTAAGTAAAAGAATATCTAATGATAAGTATTCGTAGCAAGCATTAAAACATAAGTTAGAATATCCAAAATGTTAGTAATAATATAATAATTACGAATCTGTATTCGGTTTGTCAAGATATGCTTGTAGATGAAAGTTAGCCTATAGAAAAGTGAAGAAGTAAAGTAAGAAAAGAATATCTAATGATAAGTTTTCGTAGCAAGCACTAAAATATAAGTTAGAATATCCAAAATGTTAGTAATTATATAATAATTACGAATCTGTATTCGGTTTGTCAAGATATGCTTGTAGATGAAAGTTAGCCTATAGAAAAGTGAAGAAGTAAAGTAAGAAAAGAATATCTAATGATAAGTTTTCGTAGCAAGCACTAAAATATAAGTTAGAATATCCAAAATGTTAGTAATTATATAATAATTACGAATCTGTATTCGGTTTGTCAAGATATGCTTGTAGATGAAAGTTAGCCTATAGAAAAGTGAAGAAGTAAAGTAAGAAAAGAAGATAGAATTTCAGTTTTAAGGAGTATGCTTTGAGAAGTAATAGTATTTCTAAAAGTGAAGAAGTAAAGTAAGTAAAAGAATATCTAATGATAAGTATTCGTAGCAAGCATTAAAACATAAGTTAGAATATCCAAAATGTTAGTAATAATATAATAATTACGAATCTGTATTCGGTTTGTCAAGATATGCTTGTAGATGAAAGTTAGCCTATAGAAAAGTGAAGAAGTAAAGTAAGAAAAGAAGATAGAATTTCAGTTTTAAGGAGTATGCTTTGAGAAGTAATAGTATTTCTAAAAGTGAAGAAGTAAAGTAAGTAAAAGAATATCTAATGATAAGTATTCGTAGCAAGCATTAAAACATAAGTTAGAATATCCAAAATGTTAGTAATAATATAATAATTACGAATCTGTATTCGGTTTGTCAAGATATGCTTGTAGATGAAAGTTAGCCTATAGAAAAGTGAAGAAGTAAAGTAAGAAAAGAATATCTAATGATAAGTTTTCGTAGCAAGCACTAAAATATAAGTTAGAATATCCAAAATGTTAGTAATTATATAATAATTACGAATCTGTATTCGGTTTGTCAAGATATGCTTGTAGATGAAAGTTAGCCTATAGAAAAGTGAAGAAGTAAAGTAAGAAAAGAAGATAGAATTTCAGTTTTAAGGAGTATGCTTTGAGAAGTAATAGTATTTCTAAAAGTGAAGAAGTAAAGTAAGAAAAGAATATCTAATGATAAGTTTTCGTAGCAAGCACTAAAATATAAGTTAGAATATCCAAAATGTTAGTAATTATATAATAATTACGAATCTGTATTCGGTTTGTCAAGATATGCTTGTAGATGAAAGTTAGCCTATAGAAAAGTGAAGAAGTAAAGTAAGAAAAGAAGATAGAATTTCAGTTTTAAGGAGTATGCTTTGAGAAGTAATAGTATTTCTAAAAGTGAAGAAGTAAAGTAAGAAAAGAATATCTAATGATAAGTTTTCGTAGCAAGCACTAAAATATAAGTTAGAATATCCAAAATGTTAGTAATTATATAATAATTACGAATCTGTATTCGGTTTGTCAAGATATGCTTGTAGATGAAAGTTAGCCTATAGAAAAGTGAAGAAGTAAAGTAAGAAAAGAAGATAGAATTTCAGTTTTAAGGAGTATGCTTTGAGAAGTAATAGTATTTCTAAAAGTGAAGAAGTAAAGTAAGAAAAGAATATCTAATGATAAGTTTTCGTAGCAAGCACTAAAATATAAGTTAGAATATCCAAAATGTTAGTAATTATATAATAATTACGAATCTGTATTCGGTTTGTCAAGATATGCTTGTAGATGAAAGTTAGCCTATAGAAAAGTGAAGAAGTAAAGTAAGAAAAGAAGATAGAATTTCAGTTTTAAGGAGTATGCTTTGAGAAGTAATAGTATTTCTAAAAGTGAAGAAGTAAAGTAAGAAAAGAATATCTAATGATAAGTTTTCGTAGCAAGCACTAAAATATAAGTTAGAATATCCAAAATGTTAGTAATTATATAATAATTACGAATCTGTATTCGGTTTGTCAAGATATGCTTGTAGATGAAAGTTAGCCTATAGAAAAGTGAAGAAGTAAAGTAAGAAAAGAAGATAGAATTTCAGTTTTAAGGAGTATGCTTTGAGAAGTAATAGTATTTCTAAAAGTGAAGAAGTAAAGTAAGTAAAAGAATATCTAATGATAAGTATTCGTAGCAAGCATTAAAACATAAGTTAGAATATCCAAAATGTTAGTAATAATATAATAATTACGAATCTGTATTCGGTTTGTCAAGATATGCTTGTAGATGAAAGTTAGCCTATAGAAAAGTGAAGAAGTAAAGTAAGAAAAGAAGATAGAATTTCAGTTTTAAGGAGTATGCTTTGAGAAGTAATAGTATTTCTAAAAGTGAAGAAGTAAAGTAAGTAAAAGAATATCTAATGATAAGTATTCGTAGCAAGCATTAAAACATAAGTTAGAATATCCAAAATGTTAGTAATAATATAATAATTACGAATCTGTATTCGGTTTGTCAAGATATGCTTGTAGATGAAAGTTAGCCTATAGAAAAGTGAAGAAGTAAAGTAAGAAAAGAATATCTAATGATAAGTTTTCGTAGCAAGCACTAAAATATAAGTTAGAATATCCAAAATGTTAGTAATTATATAATAATTACGAATCTGTATTCGGTTTGTCAAGATATGCTTGTAGATGAAAGTTAGCCTATAGAAAAGTGAAGAAGTAAAGTAAGAAAAGAAGATAGAATTTCAGTTTTAAGGAGTATGCTTTGAGAAGTAATAGTATTTCTAAAAGTGAAGAAGTAAAGTAAGTAAAAGAATATCTAATGATAAGTATTCGTAGCAAGCATTAAAACATAAGTTAGAATATCCAAAATGTTAGTAATAATATAATAATTACGAATCTGTATTCGGTTTGTCAAGATATGCTTGTAGATGAAAGTTAGCCTATAGAAAAGTGAAGAAGTAAAGTAAGAAAAGAAGATAGAATTTCAGTTTTAAGGAGTATGCTTTGAGAAGTAATAGTATTTCTAAAAGTGAAGAAGTAAAGTAAGAAAAGAATATCTAATGATAAGTTTTCGTAGCAAGCACTAAAATATAAGTTAGAATATCCAAAATGTTAGTAATTATATAATAATTACGAATCTGTATTCGGTTTGTCAAGATATGCTTGTAGATGAAAGTTAGCCTATAGAAAAGTGAAGAAGTAAAGTAAGAAAAGAAGATAGAATTTCAGTTTTAAGGAGTATGCTTTGAGAAGTAATAGTATTTCTAAAAGTGAAGAAGTAAAGTAAGAAAAGAATATCTAATGATAAGTTTTCGTAGCAAGCACTAAAATATAAGTTAGAATATCCAAAATGTTAGTAATTATATAATAATTACGAATCTGTATTCGGTTTGTCAAGATATGCTTGTAGATGAAAGTTAGCCTATAGAAAAGTGAAGAAGTAAAGTAAGAAAAGAAGATAGAATTTCAGTTTTAAGGAGTATGCTTTGAGAAGTAATAGTATTTCTAAAAGTGAAGAAGTAAAGTAAGAAAAGAATATCTAATGATAAGTTTTCGTAGCAAGCACTAAAATATAAGTTAGAATATCCAAAATGTTAGTAATTATATAATAATTACGAATCTGTATTCGGTTTGTCAAGATATGCTTGTAGATGAAAGTTAGCCTATAGAAAAGTGAAGAAGTAAAGTAAGAAAAGAAGATAGAATTTCAGTTTTAAGGAGTATGCTTTGAGAAGTAATAGTATTTCTAAAAGTGAAGAAGTAAAGTAAGAAAAGAATATCTAATGATAAGTTTTCGTAGCAAGCACTAAAATATAAGTTAGAATATCCAAAATGTTAGTAATTATATAATAATTACGAATCTGTATTCGGTTTGTCAAGATATGCTTGTAGATGAAAGTTAGCCTATAGAAAAGTGAAGAAGTAAAGTAAGAAAAGAAGATAGAATTTCAGTTTTAAGGAGTATGCTTTGAGAAGTAATAGTATTTCTAAAAGTGAAGAAGTAAAGTAAGAAAAGAATATCTAATGATAAGTTTTCGTAGCAAGCACTAAAATATAAGTTAGAATATCCAAAATGTTAGTAATTATATAATAATTACGAATCTGTATTCGGTTTGTCAAGATATGCTTGTAGATGAAAGTTAGCCTATAGAAAAGTGAAGAAGTAAAGTAAGAAAAGAAGATAGAATTTCAGTTTTAAGGAGTATGCTTTGAGAAGTAATAGTATTTCTAAAAGTGAAGAAGTAAAGTAAGTAAAAGAATATCTAATGATAAGTATTCGTAGCAAGCATTAAAACATAAGTTAGAATATCCAAAATGTTAGTAATAATATAATAATTACGAATCTGTATTCGGTTTGTCAAGATATGCTTGTAGATGAAAGTTAGCCTATAGAAAAGTGAAGAAGTAAAGTAAGAAAAGAAGATAGAATTTCAGTTTTAAGGAGTATGCTTTGAGAAGTAATAGTATTTCTAAAAGTGAAGAAGTAAAGTAAGTAAAAGAATATCTAATGATAAGTATTCGTAGCAAGCATTAAAACATAAGTTAGAATATCCAAAATGTTAGTAATAATATAATAATTACGAATCTGTATTCGGTTTGTCAAGATATGCTTGTAGATGAAAGTTAGCCTATAGAAAAGTGAAGAAGTAAAGTAAGAAAAGAATATCTAATGATAAGTTTTCGTAGCAAGCACTAAAATATAAGTTAGAATATCCAAAATGTTAGTAATTATATAATAATTACGAATCTGTATTCGGTTTGTCAAGATATGCTTGTAGATGAAAGTTAGCCTATAGAAAAGTGAAGAAGTAAAGTAAGAAAAGAAGATAGAATTTCAGTTTTAAGGAGTATGCTTTGAGAAGTAATAGTATTTCTAAAAGTGAAGAAGTAAAGTAAGTAAAAGAATATCTAATGATAAGTATTCGTAGCAAGCATTAAAACATAAGTTAGAATATCCAAAATGTTAGTAATAATATAATAATTACGAATCTGTATTCGGTTTGTCAAGATATGCTTGTAGATGAAAGTTAGCCTATAGAAAAGTGAAGAAGTAAAGTAAGAAAAGAAGATAGAATTTCAGTTTTAAGGAGTATGCTTTGAGAAGTAATAGTATTTCTAAAAGTGAAGAAGTAAAGTAAGTAAAAGAATATCTAATGATAAGTATTCGTAGCAAGCATTAAAACATAAGTTAGAATATCCAAAATGTTAGTAATAATATAATAATTACGAATCTGTATTCGGTTTGTCAAGATATGCTTGTAGATGAAAGTTAGCCTATAGAAAAGTGAAGAAGTAAAGTAAGAAAAGAATATCTAATGATAAGTTTTCGTAGCAAGCACTAAAATATAAGTTAGAATATCCAAAATGTTAGTAATTATATAATAATTACGAATCTGTATTCGGTTTGTCAAGATATGCTTGTAGATGAAAGTTAGCCTATAGAAAAGTGAAGAAGTAAAGTAAGAAAAGAAGATAGAATTTCAGTTTTAAGGAGTATGCTTTGAGAAGTAATAGTATTTCTAAAAGTGAAGAAGTAAAGTAAGTAAAAGAATATCTAATGATAAGTATTCGTAGCAAGCATTAAAACATAAGTTAGAATATCCAAAATGTTAGTAATAATATAATAATTACGAATCTGTATTCGGTTTGTCAAGATATGCTTGTAGATGAAAGTTAGCCTATAGAAAAGTGAAGAAGTAAAGTAAGAAAAGAAGATAGAATTTCAGTTTTAAGGAGTATGCTTTGAGAAGTAATAGTATTTCTAAAAGTGAAGAAGTAAAGTAAGTAAAAGAATATCTAATGATAAGTATTCGTAGCAAGCATTAAAACATAAGTTAGAATATCCAAAATGTTAGTAATAATATAATAATTACGAATCTGTATTCGGTTTGTCAAGATATGCTTGTAGATGAAAGTTAGCCTATAGAAAAGTGAAGAAGTAAAGTAAGAAAAGAATATCTAATGATAAGTTTTCGTAGCAAGCACTAAAATATAAGTTAGAATATCCAAAATGTTAGTAATTATATAATAATTACGAATCTGTATTCGGTTTGTCAAGATATGCTTGTAGATGAAAGTTAGCCTATAGAAAAGTGAAGAAGTAAAGTAAGAAAAGAAGATAGAATTTCAGTTTTAAGGAGTATGCTTTGAGAAGTAATAGTATTTCTAAAAGTGAAGAAGTAAAGTAAGTAAAAGAATATCTAATGATAAGTATTCGTAGCAAGCATTAAAACATAAGTTAGAATATCCAAAATGTTAGTAATAATATAATAATTACGAATCTGTATTCGGTTTGTCAAGATATGCTTGTAGATGAAAGTTAGCCTATAGAAAAGTGAAGAAGTAAAGTAAGAAAAGAAGATAGAATTTCAGTTTTAAGGAGTATGCTTTGAGAAGTAATAGTATTTCTAAAAGTGAAGAAGTAAAGTAAGTAAAAGAATATCTAATGATAAGTATTCGTAGCAAGCATTAAAACATAAGTTAGAATATCCAAAATGTTAGTAATAATATAATAATTACGAATCTGTATTCGGTTTGTCAAGATATGCTTGTAGATGAAAGTTAGCCTATAGAAAAGTGAAGAAGTAAAGTAAGAAAAGAATATCTAATGATAAGTTTTCGTAGCAAGCACTAAAATATAAGTTAGAATATCCAAAATGTTAGTAATTATATAATAATTACGAATCTGTATTCGGTTTGTCAAGATATGCTTGTAGATGAAAGTTAGCCTATAGAAAAGTGAAGAAGTAAAGTAAGAAAAGAAGATAGAATTTCAGTTTTAAGGAGTATGCTTTGAGAAGTAATAGTATTTCTAAAAGTGAAGAAGTAAAGTAAGTAAAAGAATATCTAATGATAAGTATTCGTAGCAAGCATTAAAACATAAGTTAGAATATCCAAAATGTTAGTAATAATATAATAATTACGAATCTGTATTCGGTTTGTCAAGATATGCTTGTAGATGAAAGTTAGCCTATAGAAAAGTGAAGAAGTAAAGTAAGAAAAGAAGATAGAATTTCAGTTTTAAGGAGTATGCTTTGAGAAGTAATAGTATTTCTAAAAGTGAAGAAGTAAAGTAAGTAAAAGAATATCTAATGATAAGTATTCGTAGCAAGCATTAAAACATAAGTTAGAATATCCAAAATGTTAGTAATAATATAATAATTACGAATCTGTATTCGGTTTGTCAAGATATGCTTGTAGATGAAAGTTAGCCTATAGAAAAGTGAAGAAGTAAAGTAAGAAAAGAAGATAGAATTTCAGTTTTAAGGAGTATGCTTTGAGAAGTAATAGTATTTCTAAAAGTGAAGAAGTAAAGTAAGTAAAAGAATATCTAATGATAAGTATTCGTAGCAAGCATTAAAACATAAGTTAGAATATCCAAAATGTTAGTAATAATATAATAATTACGAATCTGTATTCGGTTTGTCAAGATATGCTTGTAGATGAAAGTTAGCCTATAGAAAAGTGAAGAAGTAAAGTAAGAAAAGAATATCTAATGATAAGTTTTCGTAGCAAGCACTAAATATAAGTTAGAATATCCAAAATGTTAGTAATTATATAATAATTACGAATCTGTATTCGGTTTGTCAAGATATGCTTGTAGATGAAAGTTAGCCTATAGAAAAGTGAAGAAGTAAAGTAAGAAAAGAAGATAGAATTTCAGTTTTAAGGAGTATGCTTTGAGAAGTAATAGTATTTCTAAAAGTGAAGAAGTAAAGTAAGTAAAAGAATATCTAATGATAAGTATTCGTAGCAAGCATTAAAACATAAGTTAGAATATCCAAAATGTTAGTAATAATATAATAATTACGAATCTGTATTCGGTTTGTCAAGATATGCTTGTAGATGAAAGTTAGCCTATAGAAAAGTGAAGAAGTAAAGTAAGAAAAGAAGATAGAATTTCAGTTTTAAGGAGTATGCTTTGAGAAGTAATAGTATTTCTAAAAGTGAAGAAGTAAAGTAAGTAAAAGAATATCTAATGATAAGTATTCGTAGCAAGCATTAAAACATAAGTTAGAATATCCAAAATGTTAGTAATAATATAATAATTACGAATCTGTATTCGGTTTGTCAAGATATGCTTGTAGATGAAAGTTAGCCTATAGAAAAGTGAAGAAGTAAAGTAAGAAAAGAATATCTAATGATAAGTTTTCGTAGCAAGCACTAAAATATAAGTTAGAATATCCAAAATGTTAGTAATTATATAATAATTACGAATCTGTATTCGGTTTGTCAAGATATGCTTGTAGATGAAAGTTAGCCTATAGAAAAGTGAAGAAGTAAAGTAAGAAAAGAAGATAGAATTTCAGTTTTAAGGAGTATGCTTTGAGAAGTAATAGTATTTCTAAAAGTGAAGAAGTAAAGTAAGTAAAAGAATATCTAATGATAAGTATTCGTAGCAAGCATTAAAACATAAGTTAGAATATCCAAAATGTTAGTAATAATATAATAATTACGAATCTGTATTCGGTTTGTCAAGATATGCTTGTAGATGAAAGTTAGCCTATAGAAAAGTGAAGAAGTAAAGTAAGAAAAGAAGATAGAATTTCAGTTTTAAGGAGTATGCTTTGAGAAGTAATAGTATTTCTAAAAGTGAAGAAGTAAAGTAAGTAAAAGAATATCTAATGATAAGTATTCGTAGCAAGCATTAAAACATAAGTTAGAATATCCAAAATGTTAGTAATAATATAATAATTACGAATCTGTATTCGGTTTGTCAAGATATGCTTGTAGATGAAAGTTAGCCTATAGAAAAGTGAAGAAGTAAAGTAAGAAAAGAATATCTAATGATAAGTTTGCGTAGCAAGCACTAAAATATAAGTTAGAATATCCAAAATGTTAGTAATAGATTCAAAATTACGAATCTGTATTCGGTTTGTCAAGATATGCTTGTAGATGAAAGTTAGCCTATAGAAAAGTGAAGAAGTAAAGTAAGAAAAGAAGATAGAATTTCAGTTTTAAGGAGTATGCTTTGAGAAGTAATAGTATTTCTAAAAGTGAAGAAGTAAAGTAAGTAAAAGAATATCTAATGATAAGTATTCGTAGCAAGCATTAAAACATAAGTTAGAATATCCAAAATGTTAGTAATAATATAATAATTACGAATCTGTATTCGGTTTGTCAAGATATGCTTGTAGATGAAAGTTAGCCTATAGAAAAGTGAAGAAGTAAAGTAAGAAAAGAATATCTAATGATAAGTTTTCGTAGCAAGCACTAAAAATAAGTTAGAATATCCAAAATGTTAGTAATTATATAATAATTACGAATCTGTATTCGGTTTGTCAAGATATGCTTGTAGATGAAAGTTAGCCTATAGAAAAGTGAAGAAGTAAAGTAAGAAAGAAGATAGAATTTCAGTTTTAAGGAGTATGCTTTGAGAAGTAATAGTATTTCTAAAAGTGAAGAAGTAAAGTAAGTAAAAGAATATCTAATGATAAGTATTCGTAGCAAGCATTAAAACATAAGTTAGAATATCCAAAATGTTAGTAATAATATAATAATTACGAATCTGTATTCGGTTTGTCAAGATATGCTTGTAGATGAAAGTTAGCCTATAGAAAAGTGAAGAAGTAAAGTAAGAAAAGAAGATAGAATTTCAGTTTTAAGGAGTATGCTTTGAGAAGTAATAGTATTTCTAAAAGTGAAGAAGTAAAGTAAGTAAAAGAATATCTAATGATAAGTATTCGTAGCAAGCATTAAAACATAAGTTAGAATATCCAAAATGTTAGTAATAATATAATAATTACGAATCTGTATTCGGTTTGTCAAGATATGCTTGTAGATGAAAGTTAGCCTATAGAAAAGTGAAGAAGTAAAGTAAGAAAAGAATATCTAATGATAAGTTTTCGTAGCAAGCACTAAAATATAAGTTAGAATATCCAAAATGTTAGTAATTATATAATAATTACGAATCTGTATTCGGTTTGTCAAGATATGCTTGTAGATGAAAGTTAGCCTATAGAAAAGTGAAGAAGTAAAGTAAGAAAAGAAGATAGAATTTCAGTTTTAAGGAGTATGCTTTGAGAAGTAATAGTATTTCTAAAAGTGAAGAAGTAAAGTAAGTAAAAGAATATCTAATGATAAGTATTCGTAGCAAGCATTAAAACATAAGTTAGAATATCCAAAATGTTAGTAATAATATAATAATTACGAATCTGTATTCGGTTTGTCAAGATATGCTTGTAGATGAAAGTTAGCCTATAGAAAAGTGAAGAAGTAAAGTAAGAAAGAAGATAGAATTTCAGTTTTAAGGAGTATGCTTTGAGAAGTAATAGTATTTCTAAAAGTGAAGAAGTAAAGTAAGTAAAAGAATATCTAATGATAAGTATTCGTAGCAAGCATTAAAACATAAGTTAGAATATCCAAAATGTTAGTAATAATATAATAATTACGAATCTGTATTCGGTTTGTCAAGATATGCTTGTAGATGAAAGTTAGCCTATAGAAAAGTGAAGAAGTAAAGTAAGAAAAGAATATCTAATGATAAGTTTTCGTAGCAAGCACTAAAATATAAGTTAGAATATCCAAAATGTTAGTAATTATATAATAATTACGAATCTGTATTCGGTTTGTCAAGATATGCTTGTAGATGAAAGTTAGCCTATAGAAAAGTGAAGAAGTAAAGTAAGAAAAGAAGATAGAATTTCAGTTTTAAGGAGTATGCTTTGAGAAGTAATAGTATTTCTAAAAGTGAAGAAGTAAAGTAAGTAAAAGAATATCTAATGATAAGTATTCGTAGCAAGCATTAAAACATAAGTTAGAATATCCAAAATGTTAGTAATAATATAATAATTACGAATCTGTATTCGGTTTGTCAAGATATGCTTGTAGATGAAAGTTAGCCTATAGAAAAGTGAAGAAGTAAAGTAAGAAAAGAAGATAGAATTTCAGTTTTAAGGAGTATGCTTTGAGAAGTAATAGTATTTCTAAAAGTGAAGAAGTAAAGTAAGTAAAAGAATATCTAATGATAAGTATTCGTAGCAAGCATTAAAACATAAGTTAGAATATCCAAAATGTTAGTAATAATATAATAATTACGAATCTGTATTCGGTTTGTCAAGATATGCTTGTAGATGAAAGTTAGCCTATAGAAAAGTGAAGAAGTAAAGTAAGAAAAGAAGATAGAATTTCAGTTTTAAGGAGTATGCTTTGAGAAGTAATAGTATTTCTAAAAGTGAAGAAGTAAAGTAAGTAAAAGAATATCTAATGATAAGTATTCGTAGCAAGCATTAAAACATAAGTTAGAATATCCAAAATGTTAGTAATAATATAATAATTACGAATCTGTATTCGGTTTGTCAAGATATGCTTGTAGATGAAAGTTAGCCTATAGAAAAGTGAAGAAGTAAAGTAAGAAAAGAATATCTAATGATAAGTTTTCGTAGCAAGCACTAAAATATAAGTTAGAATATCCAAAATGTTAGTAATTATATAATAATTACGAATCTGTATTCGGTTTGTCAAGATATGCTTGTAGATGAAAGTTAGCCTATAGAAAAGTGAAGAAGTAAAGTAAGAAAAGAAGATAGAATTTCAGTTTTAAGGAGTATGCTTTGAGAAGTAATAGTATTTCTAAAAGTGAAGAAGTAAAGTAAGTAAAAGAATATCTAATGATAAGTATTCGTAGCAAGCATTAAAACATAAGTTAGAATATCCAAAATGTTAGTAATAATATAATAATTACGAATCTGTATTCGGTTTGTCAAGATATGCTTGTAGATGAAAGTTAGCCTATAGAAAAGTGAAGAAGTAAAGTAAGAAAAGAAGATAGAATTTCAGTTTTAAGGAGTATGCTTTGAGAAGTAATAGTATTTCTAAAAGTGAAGAAGTAAAGTAAGTAAAAGAATATCTAATGATAAGTATTCGTAGCAAGCATTAAACATAAGTTAGAATATCCAAAATGTTAGTAATAATATAATAATTACGAATCTGTATTCGGTTTGTCAAGATATGCTTGTAGATGAAAGTTAGCCTATAGAAAAGTGAAGAAGTAAAGTAAGAAAAGAATATCTAATGATAAGTTTTCGTAGCAAGCACTAAAATATAAGTTAGAATATCCAAAATGTTAGTAATTATATAATAATTACGAATCTGTATTCGGTTTGTCAAGATATGCTTGTAGATGAAAGTTAGCCTATAGAAAAGTGAAGAAGTAAAGTAAGAAAAGAAGATAGAATTTCAGTTTTAAGGAGTATGCTTTGAGAAGTAATAGTATTTCTAAAAGTGAAGAAGTAAAGTAAGTAAAAGAATATCTAATGATAAGTATTCGTAGCAAGCATTAAAACATAAGTTAGAATATCCAAAATGTTAGTAATAATATAATAATTACGAATCTGTATTCGGTTTGTCAAGATATGCTTGTAGATGAAAGTTAGCCTATAGAAAAGTGAAGAAGTAAAGTAAGAAAAGAAGATAGAATTTCAGTTTTAAGGAGTATGCTTTGAGAAGTAATAGTATTTCTAAAAGTGAAGAAGTAAAGTAAGTAAAAGAATATCTAATGATAAGTATTCGTAGCAAGCATTAAAACATAAGTTAGAATATCCAAAATGTTAGTAATAATATAATAATTACGAATCTGTATTCGGTTTGTCAAGATATGCTTGTAGATGAAAGTTAGCCTATAGAAAAGTGAAGAAGTAAAGTAAGAAAAGAATATCTAATGATAAGTTTTCGTAGCAAGCACTAAAATATAAGTTAGAATATCCAAAATGTTAGTAATTATATAATAATTACGAATCTGTATTCGGTTTGTCAAGATATGCTTGTAGATGAAAGTTAGCCTATAGAAAAGTGAAGAAGTAAAGTAAGAAAAGAAGATAGAATTTCAGTTTTAAGGAGTATGCTTTGAGAAGTAATAGTATTTCTAAAAGTGAAGAAGTAAAGTAAGTAAAAGAATATCTAATGATAAGTATTCGTAGCAAGCATTAAAACATAAGTTAGAATATCCAAAATGTTAGTAATAATATAATAATTACGAATCTGTATTCGGTTTGTCAAGATATGCTTGTAGATGAAAGTTAGCCTATAGAAAAGTGAAGAAGTAAAGTAAGAAAAGAAGATAGAATTTCAGTTTTAAGGAGTATGCTTTGAGAAGTAATAGTATTTCTAAAAGTGAAGAAGTAAAGTAAGTAAAAGAATATCTAATGATAAGTATTCGTAGCAAGCATTAAAACATAAGTTAGAATATCCAAAATGTTAGTAATAATATAATAATTACGAATCTGTATTCGGTTTGTCAAGATATGCTTGTAGATGAAAGTTAGCCTATAGAAAAGTGAAGAAGTAAAGTAAGAAAAGAATATCCAATGATAAGTTTTCGTAGCAAGCACTAAAATAAGTTAGAATATCCAAAATGTTAGTAATTATATAATAATTACGAATCTGTATTCGGTTTGTCAAGATATGCTTGTAGATGAAAGTTAGCCTATAGAAAAGTGAAGAAGTAAAGTAAGAAAAGAAGATAGAATTTCAGTTTTAAGGAGTATGCTTTGAGAAGTAATAGTATTTCTAAAAGTGAAGAAGTAAAGTAAGTAAAAGAATATCTAATGATAAGTATTCGTAGCAAGCATTAAAACATAAGTTAGAATATCCAAAATGTTAGTAATAATATAATAATTACGAATCTGTATTCGGTTTGTCAAGATATGCTTGTAGATGAAAGTTAGCCTATAGAAAAGTGAAGAAGTAAAGTAAGAAAAGAAGATAGAATTTCAGTTTTAAGGAGTATGCTTTGAGAAGTAATAGTATTTCTAAAAGTGAAGAAGTAAAGTAAGTAAAAGAATATCTAATGATAAGTATTCGTAGCAAGCATTAAAACATAAGTTAGAATATCCAAAATGTTAGTAATAATATAATAATTACGAATCTGTATTCGGTTTGTCAAGATATGCTTGTAGATGAAAGTTAGCCTATAGAAAAGTGAAGAAGTAAAGTAAGAAAAGAATATCTAATGATAAGTTTTCGTAGCAAGCACTAAAATATAAGTTAGAATATCCAAAATGTTAGTAATTATATAATAATTACGAATCTGTATTCGGTTTGTCAAGATATGCTTGTAGATGAAAGTTAGCCTATAGAAAAGTGAAGAAGTAAAGTAAGAAAAGAAGATAGAATTTCAGTTTTAAGGAGTATGCTTTGAGAAGTAATAGTATTTCTAAAAGTGAAGAAGTA
>CAMPDV010006589.1:0-21638 GCA_946699065.1 Loxodes magnus
CTTGATAAGAGTTATAAAAAGTAAGTAGTTAGTGTTAAAAGCAAAGTGAAGAAGAAAAGTAAGAAAAGAAGAGTGATTTCAGTTTTTAAGTGTTGAAGCCTTGATAAGAGTTATAAAGAGTAGTTAGTGTTGGTAGTAAAGTGAAGAAGAAAAGTAAGAAAAAGAAGAGTGATTTCAGTTTTAAGGTGTTGAAGCCTTGATAAGAGTTATAAAGAGTAGTTAGTGTTGGTAGTAAAGTGAAGAAGAAAAGTAAGAAAAGAAGAGTGATTTCAGTTTTTAAGTGTTGAAGCCTTGATAAGAGTTATAAAGAGTAGTTAGTGTTGGTAGTAAAGTGAAGAAGAAAAGTAAGAAAAGAAGAGTGATTTCAGTTTTTAAGTGTTGAAGCCTTGATAAGAGTTATAAAAAGTAAGTAGTTAGTGTTAAAAGTAAAGTGAAGAAGAAAAGTAAGAAAAGAAGAGTGATTTCAGTTTTTAAGTGTTGAAGCCTTGATAAGAGTTATAAAGAGTAGTTAGTGTTAAAAGTAAAGTGAAGAAGAAAAGTAAGAAAAGAAGAGTGATTTCAGTTTTTAAGTGTTGAAGCCTTGATAAGAGTTATAAAGAGTAGTTAGTGTTGGTAGTAAAGTGAAGAAGAAAAGTAAGAAAAGAAGAGTGATTTCAGTTTTTAAGTGTTGAAGCCTTGATAAGAGTTATAAAAAGTAGTTAGTGTTGGTAGTAAAGTGAAGAAGAAAAGTAAGAAAAGAAGAGTGATTTCAGTTTTTAAGTGTTGAAGCCTTGATAAGAGTTATAAAATGTAGTTAGTGTTGGTAGTAAAGTGAAGAAGAAAAGTAAGAAAAAGAAGAGTGATTTCAGTTTTTAAGTGTTGAAGCCTTGATAAGAGTTATAAAATGTAGTTAGTGTTGGTAGTAAAGTGAAGAAGAAAAGTAAGAAAAAGAAGAGTGATTTCAGTTTTTAAGTGTTGAAGCCTTGATAAGAGTTATAAAATGTAGTTAGTGTTGGTAGTAAAGTGAAGAAGAAAAGTAAGAAAAGAAGAGTGATTTCAGTTTTTAAGTGTTGAAGCCTTGATAAGAGTTATAAAAAGTAAGTAGTTAGTGTTAAAAGTAAAGTGAAGAAGAAAAGTAAGAAAAGAAGAGTGATTTCAGTTTTTAAGTGTTGAAGCCTTGATAAGAGTTATAAAGAGTAGTTAGTGATGGTAGTAAAGTGAAGAAGAAAAGTAAGAAAAAGAAGAGTGATTTCAGTTTTAAGGTGTTGAAGCCTTGATAAGAGTTATAAAGAGTAGTTAGTGTTGGTAGTAAAGTGAAGAAGAAAAGTAAGAAAAGAAGAGTGATTTCAGTTTTTAAGTGTTGAAGCCTTGATAAGAGTTATAAAGAGTAGTTAGTGTTGGTAGTAAAGTGAAGAAGAAAAGTAAGAAAAAGAAGAGTGATTTCAGTTTTTAAGTGTTGAAGCCTTGATAAGAGTTATAAAATGTAGTTAGTGTTGGTAGTAAAGTGAAGAAGAAAAGTAAGAAAAAGAAGAGTGATTTCAGTTTTTAAGTGTTGAAGCCTTGATAAGAGTTATAAAATGTAGTTAGTGTTAAAAGTAAAGTGAAGAAGAAAAGTAAGAAAAGAAGAGTGATTTCAGTTTTTAAGTGTTGAAGCCTTGATAAGAGTTATAAAAAGTAAGTAGTTAGTGTTAAAAGCAAAGTGAAGAAGAAAAGTAAGAAAAGAAGAGTGATTTCAGTTTTTAAGTGTTGAAGCCTTGATAAGAGTTATAAAGAGTAGTTAGTGTTGGTAGTAAAGTGAAGAAGAAAAGTAAGAAAAAGAAGAGTGATTTCAGTTTTAAGGTGTTGAAGCCTTGATAAGAGTTATAAAGAGTAGTTAGTGTTGGTAGTAAAGTGAAGAAGAAAAGTAAGAAAAGAAGAGTGATTTCAGTTTTTAAGTGTTGAAGCCTTGATAAGAGTTATAAAAAGTAAGTAGTTAGTGTTAAAAGTAAAGTGAAGAAGAAAAGTAAGAAAAGAAGAGTGATTTCAGTTTTTTAAGTGTTGAAGCCTTGATAAGAGTTATAAAAAGTAAGTAGTTAGTGTTAAAAGCAAATTGAAGAAGAAAAGTAAGAAAGAAGAGTGATTTCAGTTTTTAAGTGTTGAAGCCTTGATAAGAGTTATAAAGAGTAGTTAGTGTTGGTAGTAAAGTGAAGAAGAAAAGTAAGAAAAAGAAGAGTGATTTCAGTTTTAAGGTGTTGAAGCCTTGATAAGAGTTATAAAGAGTAAGTAGTTAGTGTTAAAAGTAAAGTGAAGAAGAAAAGTAAGAAAAGAAGAGTGATTTCAGTTTTTAAGTGTTGAAGCCTTGATAAGAGTTATAAAGAGTAGTTAGTGTTAAAAGTAAAGTGAAGAAGAAAAGTAAGAAAAGAAGAGTGATTTCAGTTTTTAAGTGTTGAAGCCTTGATAAGAGTTATAAAAAGTAAGTAGTTAGTGTTAAAAGTAAAGTGAAGAAGAAAAGTAAGAAAAGAAGAGTGATTTCAGTTTTTAAGTGTTGAAGCCTTGATAAGAGTTATAAAGAGTAGTTAGTGTTGGTAGTAAAGTGAAGAAGAAAAGTAAGAAAAGAAGAGTGATTTCAGTTTTTAAGTGTTGAAGCCTTGATAAGAGTTATAAAAAGTAAGTAGTTAGTGTTAAAAGTAAAGTGAAGAAGAAAAGTAAGAAAAGAAGAGTGATTTCAGTTTTTAAGTGTTGAAGCCTTGATAAGAGTTATAAAGAGTAGTTAGTGTTGGTAGTAAAGTGAAGAAGAAAAGTAAGAAAAAGAAGAGTGATTTCAGTTTTAAGGTGTTGAAGCCTTGATAAGAGTTATAAAGAGTAGTTAGTGTTGGTAGTAAAGTGAAGAAGAAAAGTAAGAAAAGAAGAGTGATTTCAGTTTTTAAGTGTTGAAGCCTTGATAAGAGTTATAAAGAGTAGTTAGTGTTGGTAGTAAAGTGAAGAAGAAAAGTAAGAAAAAGAAGAGTGATTTCAGTTTTTAAGTGTTGAAGCCTTGATAAGAGTTATAAAAGTAAGTAGTTAGTGTTAAAAGTAAAGTGAAGAAGAAAAGTAAGAAAAGAAGAGTGATTTCAGTTTTTAAGTGTTGAAGCCTTGATAAGAGTTATAAAGAGTAGTTAGTGTTAAAAGTAAAGTGAAGAAGAAAAGTAAGAAAAAGAAGAGTGATTTCAGTTTTAAGGTGTTGAAGCCTTGATAAGAGTTATAAAGAGTAGTTAGTGTTGGTAGTAAAGTGAAGAAGAAAAGTAAGAAAAGAAGAGTGATTTCAGTTTTTAAGTGTTGAAGCCTTGATAAGAGTTATAAAAAGTAAGTAGTTAGTGTTAAAAGTAAAGTGAAGAAGAAAAGTAAGAAAAGAAGAGTGATTTCAGTTTTTAAGTGTTGAAGCCTTGATAAGAGTTATAAAAAGTAAGTAGTTAGTGTTAAAAGCAAAGTGAAGAAGAAAAGTAAGAAAAGAAGAGTGATTTCAGTTTTTAAGTGTTGAAGCCTTGATAAGAGTTATAAAGAGTAGTTAGTGTTGGTAGTAAAGTGAAGAAGAAAAGTAAGAAAAAGAAGAGTGATTTCAGTTTTAAGGTGTTGAAGCCTTGATAAGAGTTATAAAGAGTAGTTAGTGTTGGTAGTAAAGTGAAGAAGAAAAGTAAGAAAAGAAGAGTGATTTCAGTTTTTAAGTGTTGAAGCCTTGATAAGAGTTATAAAAAGTAAGTAGTTAGTGTTGGTAGTAAAGTGAAGAAGAAAAGTAAGAAAAGAAGAGTGATTTCAGTTTTTAAGTGTTGAAGCCTTGATAAGAGTTATAAAAAGTAAGTAGTTAGTGTTGGTAGTAAAGTGAAGAAGAAAAGTAAGAAAAGAAGAGTGATTTCAGTTTTTAAGTGTTGAAGCCTTGATAAGAGTTATAAAGAGTAGTTAGTGTTGGTAGTAAAGTGAAGAAGAAAAGTAAGAAAAAGAAGAGTGATTTCAGTTTTAAGGTGTTGAAGCCTTGATAAGAGTTATAAAGAGTAGTTAGTGTTAAAAGTAAAGTGAAGAAGAAAAGTAAGAAAAGAAGAGTGATTTCAGTTTTTAAGTGTTGAAGCCTTGATAAGAGTTATAAAAAGTAGTTAGTGTTGGTAGTAAAGTGAAGAAGAAAAGTAAGAAAAGAAGAGTGATTTCAGTTTTTAAGTGTTGAAGCCTTGATAAGAGTTATAAAAAGTAAGTAGTTAGTGTTAAAAGTAAAGTGAAGAAGAAAAGTAAGAAAAGAAGAGTGATTTCAGTTTTTAAGTGTTGAAGCCTTGATAAGAGTTATAAAGAGTAGTTAGTGTTGGTAGTAAAGTGAAGAAGAAAAGTAAGAAAAAGAAGAGTGATTTCAGTTTTAAGGTGTTGAAGCCTTGATAAGAGTTATAAAGAGTAAGTAGTTAGTGTTAAAAGTAAAGTGAAGAAGAAAAGTAAGAAAAGAAGAGTGATTTCAGTTTTTAAGTGTTGAAGCCTTGATAAGAGTTATAAAGAGTAGTTAGTGTTAAAAGTAAAGTGAAGAAGAAAAGTAAGAAAAGAAGAGTGATTTCAGTTTTTAAGTGTTGAAGCCTTGATAAGAGTTGTAAAAAGTAGTTAGTGTTGGTAGTAAAGTGAAGAAGAAAAGTAAGAAAAGAAGAGTGATTTCAGTTTTTAAGTGTTGAAGCCTTGATAAGAGTTATAAAGAGTAGTTAGTGTTGGTAGTAAAGTGAAGAAGAAAAGTAAGAAAAGAAGAGTGATTTCAGTTTTTAAGTGTTGAAGCCTTGATAAGAGTTATAAAGAGTAGTTAGTGTTGGTAGTAAAGTGAAGAAGAAAAGTAAGAAAAGAAGAGTGATTTCAGTTTTTAAGTGTTGAAGCCTTGATAAGAGTTATAAAAAGTAAGTAGTTAGTGTTAAAAGTAAAGTGAAGAAGAAAAGTAAGAAAAGAAGAGTGATTTCAGTTTTTAAGTGTTGAAGCCTTGATAAGAGTTATAAAGAGTAGTTAGTGTTAAAAGTAAAGTGAAGAAGAAAAGTAAGAAAAAGAAGAGTGATTTCAGTTTTAAGGTGTTGAAGCCTTGATAAGAGTTATAAAGAGTAGTTAGTGTTGGTAGTAAAGTGAAGAAGAAAAGTAAGAAAAGAAGAGTGATTTCAGTTTTTAAGTGTTGAAGCCTTGATAAGAGTTATAAAATGTAGTTAGTGTTGGTAGTAAAGTGAAGAAGAAAAGTAAGAAAAGAAGAGTGATTTCAGTTTTTAAGTGTTGAAGCCTTGATAAGAGTTATAAAGAGTAGTTAGTGTTAAAAGTAAAGTGAAGAAGAAAAGTAAGAAAAAGAAGAGTGATTTCAGTTTTAAGGTGTTGAAGCCTTGATAAGAGTTATAAAGAGTAGTTAGTGTTGGTAGTAAAGTGAAGAAGAAAAGTAAGAAAAGAAGAGTGATTTCAGTTTTTAAGTGTTGAAGCCTTGATAAGAGTTATAAAAAGTAAGTAGTTAGTGTTAAAAGTAAAGTGAAGAAGAAAAGTAAGAAAAGAAGAGTGATTTCAGTTTTTAAGTGTTGAAGCCTTGATAAGAGTTATAAAAAGTAAGTAGTTAGTGTTGGTAGTAAAGTGAAGAAGAAAAGTAAGAAAAGAAGAGTGATTTCAGTTTTTAAGTGTTGAAGCCTTGATAAGAGTTATAAAAAGTAAGTAGTTAGTGTTGGTAGTAAAGTGAAGAAGAAAAGTAAGAAAAGAAGAGTGATTTCAGTTTTTAAGTGTTGAAGCCTTGATAAGAGTTATAAAAAGTAAGTAGTTAGTGTTAAAAGTAAAGTGAAGAAGAAAAGTAAGAAAAGAAGAGTGATTTCAGTTTTTAAGTGTTGAAGCCTTGATAAGAGTTATAAAGAGTAGTTAGTGTTAAAAGTAAAGTGAAGAAGAAAAGTAAGAAAAGAAGAGTGATTTCAGTTTTAAGGTGTTGAAGCCTTGATAAGAGTTATAAAGAGTAGTTAGTGTTGGTAGTAAAGTGAAGAAGAAAAGTAAGAAAAGAAGAGTGATTTCAGTTTTTAAGTGTTGAAGCCTTGATAAGAGTTATAAAGAGTAGTTAGTGTTGGTAGTAAAGTGAAGAAGAAAAGTAAGAAAAGAAGAGTGATTTCAGTTTTTAAAATGTAGTTAGTGTTGGTAGTAAAGTGAAGAAGAAAAGTAAGAAAAGAAGAGTGATTTCAGTTTTTAAGTGTTGAAGCCTTGATAAGAGTTATAAAGAGTAGTTAGTGTTAAAAGTAAAGTGAAGAAGAAAAGTAAGAAAAAGAAGAGTGATTTCAGTTTTAAGGTGTTGAAGCCTTGATAAGAGTTATAAAGAGTAGTTAGTGTTGGTAGTAAAGTGAAGAAGAAAAGTAAGAAAAGAAGAGTGATTTCAGTTTTTAAGTGTTGAAGCCTTGATAAGAGTTATAAAGAGTAAGTAGTTAGTGTTAAAAGTAAAGTGAAGAAGAAAAGTAAGAAAAGAAGAGTGATTTCAGTTTTTAAGTGTTGAAGCCTTGATAAGAGTTATAAAGAGTAGTTAGTGTTAAAAGTAAAGTGAAGAAGAAAAGTAAGAAAAGAAGAGTGATTTCAGTTTTTAAGTGTTGAAGCCTTGATAAGAGTTGTAAAAAGTAGTTAGTGTTGGTAGTAAAGTGAAGAAGAAAAGTAAGAAAAGAAGAGTGATTTCAGTTTTTAAGTGTTGAAGCCTTGATAAGAGTTATAAAGAGTAGTTAGTGTTGGTAGTAAAGTGAAGAAGAAAAGTAAGAAAAGAAGAGTGATTTCAGTTTTTAAGTGTTGAAGCCTTGATAAGAGTTATAAAGAGTAGTTAGTGTTGGTAGTAAAGTGAAGAAGAAAAGTAAGAAAAGAAGAGTGATTTCAGTTTTTAAGTGTTGAAGCCTTGATAAGAGTTATAAAAAGTAAGTAGTTAGTGTTAAAAGTAAAGTGAAGAAGAAAAGTAAGAAAAGAAGAGTGATTTCAGTTTTTAAGTGTTGAAGCCTTGATAAGAGTTATAAAGAGTAGTTAGTGATGGTAGTAAAGTGAAGAAGAAAAGTAAGAAAAAGAAGAGTGATTTCAGTTTTAAGGTGTTGAAGCCTTGATAAGAGTTATAAAGAGTAGTTAGTGTTGGTAGTAAAGTGAAGAAGAAAAGTAAGAAAAGAAGAGTGATTTCAGTTTTTAAGTGTTGAAGCCTTGATAAGAGTTATAAAGAGTAGTTAGTGTTGGTAGTAAAGTGAAGAAGAAAAGTAAGAAAAAGAAGAGTGATTTCAGTTTTTAAGTGTTGAAGCCTTGATAAGAGTTATAAAAAGTAAGTAGTTAGTGTTAAAAGTAAAGTGAAGAAGAAAAGTAAGAAAAGAAGAGTGATTTCAGTTTTTAAGTGTTGAAGCCTTGATAAGAGTTATAAAGAGTAGTTAGTGTTAAAAGTAAAGTGAAGAAGAAAAGTAAGAAAAGAAGAGTGATTTCAGTTTTTAAGTGTTGAAGCCTTGATAAGAGTTGTAAAAAGTAGTTAGTGTTGGTAGTAAAGTGAAGAAGAAAAGTAAGAAAAGAAGAGTGATTTCAGTTTTTAAGTGTTGAAGCCTTGATAAGAGTTATAAAGAGTAGTTAGTGTTGGTAGTAAAGTGAAGAAGAAAAGTAAGAAAAGAAGAGTGATTTCAGTTTTTAAGTGTTGAAGCCTTGATAAGAGTTATAAAAAGTAAGTAGTTAGTGTTAAAAGTAAAGTGAAGAAGAAAAGTAAGAAAAGAAGAGTGATTTCAGTTTTTAAGTGTTGAAGCCTTGATAAGAGTTATAAAGAGTAGTTAGTGTTAAAAGTAAAGTGAAGAAGAAAAGTAAGAAAAGAAGAGTGATTTCAGTTTTTAAGTGTTGAAGCCTTGATAAGAGTTATAAAAAGTAGTTAGTGTTGGTAGTAAAGTGAAGAAGAAAAGTAAGAAAAGAAGAGTGATTTCAGTTTTAAGGTGTTGAAGCCTTGATAAGAGTTATAAAAGTAGTTAGTGTTGGTAGTAAAGTGAAGAAGAAAAGTAAGAAAAGAAGAGTGATTTCAGTTTTTAAGTGTTGAAGCCTTGATAAGAGTTATAAAATGTAGTTAGTGTTGGTAGTAAAGTGAAGAAGAAAAGTAAGAAAAAGAAGAGTGATTTCAGTTTTTAAGTGTTGAAGCCTTGATAAGAGTTATAAAATGTAGTTAGTGTTGGTAGTAAAGTGAAGAAGAAAAGTAAGAAAAAGAAGAGTGATTTCAGTTTTTAAGTGTTGAAGCCTTGATAAGAGTTATAAAATGTAGTTAGTGTTGGTAGTAAAGTGAAGAAGAAAAGTAAGAAAAAGAAGAGTGATTTCAGTTTTTAAGTGTTGAAGCCTTGATAAGAGTTATAAAAAGTAAGTAGTTAGTGTTAAAAGTAAAGTGAAGAAGAAAAGTAAGAAAAGAAGAGTGATTTCAGTTTTTAAGTGTTGAAGCCTTGATAAGAGTTATAAAGAGTAGTTAGTGTTAAAAGTAAAGTGAAGAAGAAAAGTAAGAAAAGAAGAGTGATTTCAGTTTTTAAGTGTTGAAGCCTTGATAAGAGTTATAAAGAGTAGTTAGTGTTGGTAGTAAAGTGAAGAAGAAAAGTAAGAAAAAGAAGAGTGATTTCAGTTTTTAAGTGTTGAAGCCTTGATAAGAGTTATAAAATGTAGTTAGTGTTGGTAGTAAAGTGAAGAAGAAAAGTAAGAAAAAGAAGAGTGATTTCAGTTTTTAAGTGTTGAAGCCTTGATAAGAGTTATAAAATGTAGTTAGTGTTGGTAGTAAAGTGAAGAAGAAAAGTAAGAAAAAGAAGAGTGATTTCAGTTTTTAAGTGTTGAAGCCTTGATAAGAGTTATAAAATGTAGTTAGTGTTAAAAGTAAAGTGAAGAAGAAAAGTAAGAAAAGAAGAGTGATTTCAGTTTTTAAGTGTTGAAGCCTTGATAAGAGTTATAAAGAGTAGTTAGTGTTGGTAGTAAAGTGAAGAAGAAAAGTAAGAAAAAGAAGAGTGATTTCAGTTTTTAAGTGTTGAAGCCTTGATAAGAGTTATAAAGAGTAGTTAGTGTTAAAAGTAAAGTGAAGAAGAAAAGTAAGAAAAGAAGAGTGATTTCAGTTTTTAAGTGTTGAAGCCTTGATAAGAGTTATAAAATGTAGTTAGTGTTGGTAGTAAAGTGAAGAAGAAAAGTAAGAAAAGAAGAGTGATTTCAGTTTTTAAGTGTTGAAGCCTTGTGAAGAAGAAAAGTAAGAAAAAGAAGAGTGATTTCAGTTTTTAAGTGTTGAAGCCTTGATAAGAGTTATAAAAAGTAGTTAGTGTTGGTAGTAAAGTGAAGAAGAAAAGTAAGAAAAAGAAGAGTGATTTCAGTTTTTAAGTGTTGAAGCCTTGATAAGAGTTATAAAATGTAGTTAGTGTTGGTAGTAAAGTGAAGAAGAAAAGTAAGAAAAAGAAGAGTGATTTCAGTTTTTAAGTGTTGAAGCCTTGATAAGAGTTATAAAAAGTAAGTAGTTAGTGTTAAAAGTAAAGTGAAGAAGAAAAGTAAGAAAAGAAGAGTGATTTCAGTTTTTAAGTGTTGAAGCCTTGATAAGAGTTATAAAGAGTAGTTAGTGTTAAAAGTAAAGTGAAGAAGAAAAGTAAGAAAAGAAGAGTGATTTCAGTTTTTAAGTGTTGAAGCCTTGATAAGAGTTATAAAGAGTAGTTAGTGTTGGTAGTAAAGTGAAGAAGAAAAGTAAGAAAAAGAAGAGTGATTTCAGTTTTTAAGTGTTGAAGCCTTGATAAGAGTTATAAAGAGTAGTTAGTGTTGGTAGTAAAGTGAAGAAGAAAAGTAAGAAAAGAAGAGTGATTTCAGTTTTTAAGTGTTGAAGCCTTGATAAGAGTTATAAAGAGTAGTTAGTGTTGGTAGTAAAGTGAAGAAGAAAAGTAAGAAAAGAAGAGTGATTTCAGTTTTTAAGTGTTGAAGCCTTGATAAGAGTTATAAAGAGTAAGTAGTTAGTGTTAAAAGTAAAGTGAAGAAGAAAAGTAAGAAAAGAAGAGTGATTTCAGTTTTTAAGTGTTGAAGCCTTGATAAGAGTTATAAAGAGTAGTTAGTGTTAAAAGTAAAGTGAAGAAGAAAAGTAAGAAAAGAAGAGTGATTTCAGTTTTTAAGTGTTGAAGCCTTGATAAGAGTTATAAAGAGTAGTTAGTGTTAAAAGTAAAGTGAAGAAGAAAAGTAAGAAAAGAAGAGTGATTTCAGTTTTTAAGTGTTGAAGCCTTGATAAGAGTTATAAAATGTAGTTAGTGTTGGTAGTAAAGTGAAGAAGAAAAGTAAGAAAAGAAGAGTGATTTCAGTTTTTAAGTGTTGAAGCCTTGATAAGAGTTATAAAGAGTAGTTAGTGTTGGTAGTAAAGTGAAGAAGAAAAGTAAGAAAAGAAGAGTGATTTCAGTTTTTAAGTGTTGAAGCCTTGATAAGAGTTATAAAGAGTAGTTAGTGTTGGTAGTAAAGTGAAGAAGAAAAGTAAGAAAAAGAAGAGTGATTTCAGTTTTTAAGTGTTGAAGCCTTGATAAGAGTTATAAAAAGTAAGTAGTTAGTGTTAAAAGTAAAGTGAAGAAGAAAAGTAAGAAAAGAAGAGTGATTTCAGTTTTTAAGTGTTGAAGCCTTGATAAGAGTTATAAAGAGTAGTTAGTGTTGGTAGTAAAGTGAAGAAGAAAAGTAAGAAAAGAAGAGTGATTTCAGTTTTTAAGTGTTGAAGCCTTGATAAGAGTTATAAAATGTAGTTAGTGTTGGTAGTAAAGTGAAGAAGAAAAGTAAGAAAAGAAGAGTGATTTCAGTTTTTAAGTGTTGAAGCCTTGATAAGAGTTATAAAAAGTAAGTAGTTAGTGTTAAAAGTAAAGTGAAGAAGAAAAGTAAGAAAAGAAGAGTGATTTCAGTTTTAAGGTGTTGAAGCTTTGATAAGAGTTATAAAGAGTAGTTAGTGTTGGTAGTAAAGTGAAGAAGAAAAGTAAGAAAAAGAAGAGTGATTTCAGTTTTTAAGTGTTGAAGCCTTGATAAGAGTTATAAAGAGTAGTTAGTGTTGGTAGTAAAGTGAAGAAGAAAAGTAAGAAAAGAAGAGTGATTTCAGTTTTTAAGTGTTGAAGCTTTGATAAGAGTTATAAAGAGTAGTTAGTGTTGGTAGTAAAGTGAAGAAGAAAAGTAAGAAAAGAAGAGTGATTTCAGTTTTTAAGTGTTGAAGCTTTGATAAGAGTTATAAAGAGTAGTTAGTGTTGGTAGTAAAGTGAAGAAGAAAAGTAAGAAAAGAAGAGTGATTTCAGTTTTTAAGTGTTGAAGCCTTGATAAGAGTTATAAAGAGTAAGTAGTTAGTGTTGGTAGTAAAGTGAAGAAGAAAAGTAAGAAAAGAAGAGTGATTTCAGTTTTTAAGTGTTGAAGCCTTGATAAGAGTTATAAAGAGTAGTTAGTGTTGGTAGTAAAGTGAAGAAGAAAAGTAAGAAAAAGAAGAGTGATTTCAGTTTTAAGGTGTTGAAGCCTTGATAAGAGTTATAAAGAGTAGTTAGTGTTGGTAGTAAAGTGAAGAAGAAAAGTAAGAAAAGAAGAGTGATTTCAGTTTTTAAGTTTTGAAGCCTTGATAAGAGTTATAAAGAGTAGTTAGTGTTGGTAGTAAAGTGAAGAAGAAAAGTAAGAAAAGAAGAGTGATTTCAGTTTTTAAGTGTTGAAGCTTTGATAAGAGTTATAAAGAGTAGTTAGTGTTGGTAGTAAAGTGAAGAAGAAAAGTAAGAAAAGAAGAGTGATTTCAGTTTTTAAGTGTTGAAGCCTTGATAAGAGTTATAAAGAGTAAGTAGTTAGTGTTAAAAGTAAAGTGAAGAAGAAAAGTAAGAAAAAGAAGAGTGATTTCAGTTTTTAAGTGTTGAAGCTTTGATAAGAGTTATAAAGAGTAGTTAGTGTTAAAAGTAAAGTGAAGAAGAAAAGTAAGAAAAGAAGAGTGATTTCAGTTTTTAAGTGTTGAAGCTTTGATAAGAGTTATAAAGAGTAGTTAGTGTTGGTAGTAAAGTGAAGAAGAAAAGTAAGAAAAGAAGAGTGATTTCAGTTTTTAAGTGTTGAAGCTTTGATAAGAGTTATAAAGAGTAGTTAGTGTTGGTAGTAAAGTGAAGAAGAAAAGTAAGAAAAGAAGAGTGATTTCAGTTTTTAAGTGTTGAAGCCTTGATAAGAGTTATAAAGAGTAAGTAGTTAGTGTTAAAAGTAAAGTGAAGAAGAAAAGTAAGAAAAGAAGAGTGATTTCAGTTTTTAAGTGTTGAAGCCTTGATAAGAGTTATAAAAAGTAAGTAGTTAGTGTTAAAAGTAAAGTGAAGAAGAAAAGTAAGAAAAGAAGAGTGATTTCAGTTTTTAAGTGTTGAAGCCTTGATAAGAGTTATAAAGAGTAGTTAGTGTTAAAAGTAAAGTGAAGAAGAAAAGTAAGAAAAGAAGAGTGATTTCAGTTTTTAAGTGTTGAAGCCTTGATAAGAGTTATAAAGAGTAGTTAGTGTTGGTAGTAAAGTGAAGAAGAAAAGTAAGAAAAGAAGAGTGATTTCAGTTTTAAGGTGTTGAAGCCTTGATAAGAGTTATAAAGAGTAGTTAGTGTTGGTAGTAAAGTGAAGAAGAAAAGTAAGAAAAGAAGAGTGATTTCAGTTTTTAAGTGTTGAAGCCTTGATAAGAGTTATAAAATGTAGTTAGTGTTGGTAGTAAAGTGAAGAAGAAAAGTAAGAAAAAGAAGAGTGATTTCAGTTTTTAAGTGTTGAAGCCTTGATAAGAGTTATAAAAAATAGTTAGTGTTGGTAGTAAAGTGAAGAAGAAAAGTAAGAAAAGAAGAGTGATTTCAGTTTTTAAGTGTTGAAGCCTTGATAAGAGTTATAAAGAGTAGTTAGTGTCGGTAGTAAAGTGAAGAAGAAAAGTAAGAAAAGAAGAGTGATTTCAGTTTTTAAGTGTTGAAGCCTTGATAAGAGTTATAAAAAGTAGTTAGTGTTGGTAGTAAAGTGAAGAAGAAAAGTAAGAAAGGAAGAGTGATTTCAGTTTTTAAGTGTTGAAGCCTTGATAAGAGTTATAAAGAGTAGTTAGTGTCGGTAGTAAAGTGAAGAAGAAAAGTAAGAAAAGAAGAGTGATTTCAGTTTTTAAGTGTTGAAGCCTTGATAAGAGTTATAAAAAGTAGTTAGTGTTGGTAGTAAAGTGAAGAAGAAAAGTAAGAAAAGAAGAGTGATTTCAGTTTTAAGGTGTTGAAGCCTTGATAAGAGTTATAAAGAGTAGTTAGTGTTGGTAGTAAAGTGAAGAAGAAAAGTAAGAAAAGAAGAGTGATTTCAGTTTTTAAGTGTTGAAGCCTTGATAAGAGTTATAAAGAGTAGTTAGTGTTAAAAGTAAAGTGAAGAAGAAAAGTAAGAAAAGAAGAGTGATTTCAGTTTTTAAGTGTTGAAGCTTTGATAAGAGTTATAAAGAGTAGTTAGTGTTGGTAGTAAAGTGAAGAAGAAAAGTAAGAAAAGAAGAGTGATTTCAGTTTTTAAGTGTTGAAGCTTTGATAAGAGTTATAAAGAGTAGTTAGTGTTGGTAGTAAAGTGAAGAAGAAAAGTAAGAAAAGAAGAGTGATTTCAGTTTTTAAGTGTTGAAGCCTTGATAAGAGTTATAAAGAGTAGTTAGTGTCGGTAGTAAAGTGAAGAAGAAAAGTAAGAAAGGAAGAGTGATTTCAGTTTTTAAGTGTTGAAGCCTTGATAAGAGTTATAAAGAGTAGTTAGTGTTGGTAGTAAAGTGAAGAAGAAAAGTAAGAAAAGAAGAGTGATTTCAGTTTTTAAGTGTTGAAGCCTTGATAAGAGTTATAAAGAGTAGTTAGTGTTGGTAGTAAAGTGAAGAAGAAAAGTAAGAAAAGAAGAGTGATTTCAGTTTTTAAGTGTTGAAGCTTTGATAAGAGTTATAAAGAGTAGTTAGTGTTGGTAGTAAAGTGAAGAAGAAAAGTAAGAAAAGAAGAGTGATTTCAGTTTTTAAGTGTTGAAGCTTTGATAAGAGTTATAAAGAGTAGTTAGTGTTGGTAGTAAAGTGAAGAAGAAAAGTAAGAAAGGAAGAGTGATTTCAGTTTTTAAGTGTTGAAGCCTTGATAAGAGTTATAAAGAGTAGTTAGTGTCGGTAGTAAAGTGAAGAAGAAAAGTAAGAAAAGAAGAGTGATTTCAGTTTTTAAGTGTTGAAGCCTTGATAAGAGTTATAAAAAGTAGTTAGTGTTGGTAGTAAAGTGAAGAAGAAAAGTAAGAAAAGAAGAGTGATTTCAGTTTTAAGGTGTTGAAGCCTTGATAAGAGTTATAAAGAGTAGTTAGTGTTGGTAGTAAAGTGAAGAAGAAAAGTAAGAAAAGAAGAGTGATTTCAGTTTTTAAGTGTTGAAGCCTTGATAAGAGTTATAAAGAGTAGTTAGTGTTAAAAGTAAAGTGAAGAAGAAAAGTAAGAAAAGAAGAGTGATTTCAGTTTTTAAGTGTTGAAGCCTTGATAAGAGTTATAAAGAGTAGTTAGTGTTAAAAGTAAAGTGAAGAAGAAAAGTAAGAAAAGAAGAGTGATTTCAGTTTTTAAGTGTTGAAGCTTTGATAAGAGTTATAAAGAGTAGTTAGTGTTGGTAGTAAAGTGAAGAAGAAAAGTAAGAAAAAGAAGAGTGATTTCAGTTTTAAGGTGTTGAAGCCTTGATAAGAGTTATAAAAAGTAGTTAGTGTTAAAAGTAAAGTGAAGAAGAAAAGTAAGAAAAGAAGAGTGATTTCAGTTTTTAAGTGTTGAAGCCTTGATAAGAGTTATAAAGAGTAGTTAGTGTTGGTAGTAAAGTGAAGAAGAAAAGTAAGAAAAAGAAGAGTGATTTCAGTTTTAAGGTGTTGAAGCCTTGATAAGAGTTATAAAAAGTAGTTAGTGTTAAAAGTAAAGTGAAGAAGAAAAGTAAGAAAAGAAGAGTGATTTCAGTTTTAAGGTGTTGAAGCATTGATAAGAGTTATAAAGAGTAGTTAGTGTTGGTAGTAAAGTGAAGAAGAAAAGTAAGAAAAGAAGAGTGATTTCAGTTTTTAAGTGTTGAAGCTTTGATAAGAGTTATAAAGAGTAGTTAGTGTTAAAAGTAAAGCGAAGAAGAAAAGTAAGAAAAGAAGAGTGATTTCAGTTTTTAAGTGTTGAAGCCTTGATAAGAGTTATAAAGAGTAGTTAGTGTTGGTAGTAAAGTGAAGAAGAAAAGTAAGAAAAGAAGAGTGATTTCAGTTTTTAAGTTTTGAAGCCTTGATAAGAGTTATAAAGAGTAGTTAGTGTTGGTAGTAAAGTGAAGAAGAAAAGTAAGAAAAGAAGAGTGATTTCAGTTTTTAAGTGTTGAAGCTTTGATAAGAGTTATAAAGAGTAGTTAGTGTTGGTAGTAAAGTGAAGAAGAAAAGTAAGAAAAGAAGAGTGATTTCAGTTTTTAAGTGTTGAAGCTTTGATAAGAGTTATAAAGAGTAGTTAGTGTTGGTAGTAAAGTGAAGAAGAAAAGTAAGAAAAGAAGAGTGATTTCAGTTTTTAAGTGTTGAAGCTTTGATAAGAGTTATAAAGAGTAGTTAGTGTTAAAAGTAAAGTGAAGAAGAAAAGTAAGAAAAGAAGAGTGATTTCAGTTTTTAAGTGTTGAAGCCTTGATAAGAGTTATAAAGAGTAAGTAGTTAGTGTTAAAAGTAAAGTGAAGAAGAAAAGTAAGAAAAGAAGAGTGATTTCAGTTTTTAAGTGTTGAAGCTTTGATAAGAGTTATAAAGAGTAGTTAGTGTTAAAAGTAAAGTGAAGAAGAAAAGTAAGAAAAAGAAGAGTGATTTCAGTTTTTAAGTGTTGAAGCCTTGATAAGAGTTATAAAGAGTAAGTAGTTAGTGTTAAAAGTAAAGTGAAGAAGAAAAGTAAGAAAAGAAGAGTGATTTCAGTTTTTAAGTGTTGAAGCCTTGATAAGAGTTATAAAGAGTAGTTAGTGTTGGTAGTAAAGTGAAGAAGAAAAGTAAGAAAAGAAGAGTGATTTCAGTTTTTAAGTGTTGAAGCCTTGATAAGAGTTATAAAGAGTAAGTAGTTAGTGTTAAAAGTAAAGTGAAGAAGAAAAGTAAGAAAAGAAGAGTGATTTCAGTTTTTAAGTGTTGAAGCCTTGATAAGAGTTATAAAAAGTAGTTAGTGTTGGTAGTAAAGTGAAGAAGAAAAGTAAGAAAAGAAGAGTGATTTCAGTTTTTAAGTGTTGAAGCCTTGATAAGAGTTATAAAGAGTAGTTAGTGTCGGTAGTAAAGTGAAGAAGAAAAGTAAGAAAGGAAGAGTGATTTCAGTTTTTAAGTGTTGAAGCCTTGATAAGAGTTATAAAGAGTAGTTAGTGTTAAAAGTAAAGTGAAGAAGAAAAGTAAGAAAAGAAGAGTGATTTCAGTTTTTAAGTGTTGAAGCTTTGATAAGAGTTATAAAGAGTAGTTAGTGTTGGTAGTAAAGTGAAGAAGAAAAGTAAGAAAAGAAGAGTGATTTCAGTTTTTAAGTGTTGAAGCTTTGATAAGAGTTATAAAGAGTAGTTAGTGTTGGTAGTAAAGTGAAGAAGAAAAGTAAGAAAAGAAGAGTGATTTCAGTTTTTAAGTGTTGAAGCTTTGATAAGAGTTATAAAGAGTAGTTAGTGTTGGTAGTAAAGTGAAGAAGAAAAGTAAGAAAAGAAGAGTGATTTCAGTTTTTAAGTGTTGAAGCCTTGATAAGAGTTATAAAGAGTAGTTAGTGTTAAAAGTAAAGTGAAGAAGAAAAGTAAGAAAAGAAGAGTGATTTCAGTTTTAAGGTGTTGAAGCCTTGATAAGAGTTATAAAGAGTAGTTAGTGTTGGTAGTAAAGTGAAGAAGAAAAGTAAGAAAAGAAGAGTGATTTCAGTTTTTAAGTGTTGAAGCCTTGATAAGAGTTATAAAGAGTAGTTAGTGTCGGTAGTAAAGTGAAGAAGAAAAGTAAGAAAAGAAGAGTGATTTCAGTTTTTAAGTTTTGAAGCCTTGATAAGAGTTATAAAGAGTAGTTAGTGTTGGTAGTAAAGTGAAGAAGAAAAGTAAGAAAAGAAGAGTGATTTCAGTTTTTAAGTGTTGAAGCCTTGATAAGAGTTATAAAGAGTAGTTAGTGTTGGTAGTAAAGTGAAGAAGAAAAGTAAGAAAAGAAGAGTGATTTCAGTTTTTAAGTGTTGAAGCCTTGATAAGAGTTATAAAGAGTAAGTAGTTAGTGTTAAAAGTAAAGTGAAGAAGAAAAGTAAGAAAAAGAAGAGTGATTTCAGTTTTTAAGTGTTGAAGCTTTGATAAGAGTTATAAAGAGTAGTTAGTGTTAAAAGTAAAGTGAAGAAGAAAAGTAAGAAAAGAAGAGTGATTTCAGTTTTTAAGTGTTGAAGCTTTGATAAGAGTTATAAAGAGTAGTTAGTGTTGGTAGTAAAGTGAAGAAGAAAAGTAAGAAAAGAAGAGTGATTTCAGTTTTTAAGTGTTGAAGCTTTGATAAGAGTTATAAAGAGTAGTTAGTGTTAAAAGTAAAGTGAAGAAGAAAAGTAAGAAAAGAAGAGTGATTTCAGTTTTTAAGTGTTGAAGCCTTGATAAGAGTTATAAAGAGTAAGTAGTTAGTGTTGGTAGTAAAGTGAAGAAGAAAAGTAAGAAAAGAAGAGTGATTTCAGTTTTTAAGTGTTGAAGCCTTGATAAGAGTTATAAAAAGTAAGTAGTTAGTGTTAAAAGTAAAGTGAAGAAGAAAAGTAAGAAAAGAAGAGTGATTTCAGTTTTTAAGTGTTGAAGCCTTGATAAGAGTTATAAAGAGTAGTTAGTGTTAAAAGTAAAGTGAAGAAGAAAAGTAAGAAAAGAAGAGTGATTTCAGTTTTTAAGTGTTGAAGCCTTGATAAGAGTTATAAAGAGTAGTTAGTGTTGGTAGTAAAGTGAAGAAGAAAAGTAAGAAAAGAAGAGTGATTTCAGTTTTTAAGTGTTGAAGCCTTGATAAGAGTTATAAAAAGTAGTTAGTGTTGGTAGTAAAGTGAAGAAGAAAAGTAAGAAAAGAAGAGTGATTTCAGTTTTTAAGTGTTGAAGCCTTGATAAGAGTTATAAAATGTAGTTAGTGTTGGTAGTAAAGTGAAGAAGAAAAGTAAGAAAAAGAAGAGTGATTTCAGTTTTTAAGTGTTGAAGCCTTGATAAGAGTTATAAAATGTAGTTAGTGTTGGTAGTAAAGTGAAGAAGAAAAGTAAGAAAAGAAGAGTGATTTCAGTTTTTAAGTGTTGAAGCCTTGATAAGAGTTATAAAGAGTAGTTAGTGTCGGTAGTAAAGTGAAGAAGAAAAGTAAGAAAAGAAGAGTGATTTCAGTTTTTAAGTGTTGAAGCCTTGATAAGAGTTATAAAGAGTAGTTAGTGTTGGTAGTAAAGTGAAGAAGAAAAGTAAGAAAAAGAAGAGTGATTTCAGTTTTAAGGTGTTGAAGCCTTGATAAGAGTTATAAAGAGTAGTTAGTGTTAAAAGTAAAGTGAAGAAGAAAAGTAAGAAAAGAAGAGTGATTTCAGTTTTTAAGTGTTGAAGCCTTGATAAGAGTTATAAAAAGTAGTTAGTGTTGGTAGTAAAGTGAAGAAGAAAAGTAAGAAAAGAAGAGTGATTTCAGTTTTTAAGTGTTGAAGCCTTGATAAGAGTTATAAAAAGTAAGTAGTTAGTGTTAAAAGTAAAGTGAAGAAGAAAAGTAAGAAAAGAAGAGTGATTTCAGTTTTTAAGTGTTGAAGCCTTGATAAGAGTTATAAAGAGTAGTTAGTGTTGGTAGTAAAGTGAAGAAGAAAAGTAAGAAAAAGAAGAGTGATTTCAGTTTTAAGGTGTTGAAGCCTTGATAAGAGTTATAAAGAGTAAGTAGTTAGTGTTAAAAGTAAAGTGAAGAAGAAAAGTAAGAAAAGAAGAGTGATTTCAGTTTTTAAGTGTTGAAGCCTTGATAAGAGTTATAAAGAGTAGTTAGTGTTAAAAGTAAAGTGAAGAAGAAAAGTAAGAAAAGAAGAGTGATTTCAGTTTTAAGGTGTTGAAGCCTTGATAAGAGTTATAAAAAGTAGTTAGTGTTAAAAGTAAAGTGAAGAAGAAAAGTAAGAAAAGAAGAGTGATTTCAGTTTTTAAGTGTTGAAGCCTTGATAAGAGTTATAAAGAGTAGTTAGTGTTGGTAGTAAAGTGAAGAAGAAAAGTAAGAAAAAGAAGAGTGATTTCAGTTTTAAGGTGTTGAAGCCTTGATAAGAGTTATAAAAAGTAGTTAGTGTTAAAAGTAAAGTGAAGAAGAAAAGTAAGAAAAGAAGAGTGATTTCAGTTTTAAGGTGTTGAAGCCTTGATAAGAGTTATAAAGAGTAGTTAGTGTTGGTAGTAAAGTGAAGAAGAAAAGTAAGAAAAGAAGAGTGATTTCAGTTTTTAAGTGTTGAAGCCTTGATAAGAGTTATAAAGAGTAGTTAGTGTCGGTAGTAAAGTGAAGAAGAAAAGTAAGAAAGGAAGAGTGATTTCAGTTTTTAAGTGTTGAAGCCTTGATAAGAGTTATAAAGAGTAGTTAGTGTTAAAAGTAAAGTGAAGAAGAAAAGTAAGAAAAGAAGAGTGATTTCAGTTTTTAAGTGTTGAAGCTTTGATAAGAGTTATAAAGAGTAGTTAGTGTTGGTAGTAAAGTGAAGAAGAAAAGTAAGAAAAGAAGAGTGATTTCAGTTTTTAAGTGTTGAAGCTTTGATAAGAGTTATAAAGAGTAGTTAGTGTTGGTAGTAAAGTGAAGAAGAAAAGTAAGAAAAGAAGAGTGATTTCAGTTTTTAAGTGTTGAAGCCTTGATAAGAGTTATAAAGAGTAGTTAGTGTTGGTAGTAAAGTGAAGAAGAAAAGTAAGAAAAGAAGAGTGATTTCAGTTTTTAAGTGTTGAAGCCTTGATAAGAGTTATAAAGAGTAGTTAGTGTTAAAAGTAAAGTGAAGAAGAAAAGTAAGAAAAGAAGAGTGATTTCAGTTTTAAGGTGTTGAAGCCTTGATAAGAGTTATAAAGAGTAGTTAGTGTTGGTAGTAAAGTGAAGAAGAAAAGTAAGAAAAGAAGAGTGATTTCAGTTTTTAAGTGTTGAAGCCTTGATAAGAGTTATAAAGAGTAGTTAGTGTCGGTAGTAAAGTGAAGAAGAAAAGTAAGAAAAGAAGAGTGATTTCAGTTTTTAAGTTTTGAAGCCTTGATAAGAGTTATAAAGAGTAGTTAGTGTTGGTAGTAAAGTGAAGAAGAAAAGTAAGAAAAGAAGAGTGATTTCAGTTTTTAAGTGTTGAAGCCTTGATAAGAGTTATAAAGAGTAGTTAGTGTTGGTAGTAAAGTGAAGAAGAAAAGTAAGAAAAGAAGAGTGATTTCAGTTTTTAAGTGTTGAAGCCTTGATAAGAGTTATAAAGAGTAAGTAGTTAGTGTTAAAAGTAAAGTGAAGAAGAAAAGTAAGAAAAAGAAGAGTGATTTCAGTTTTTAAGTGTTGAAGCTTTGATAAGAGTTATAAAGAGTAGTTAGTGTTAAAAGTAAAGTGAAGAAGAAAAGTAAGAAAAGAAGAGTGATTTCAGTTTTTAAGTGTTGAAGCTTTGATAAGAGTTATAAAGAGTAGTTAGTGTTGGTAGTAAAGTGAAGAAGAAAAGTAAGAAAAGAAGAGTGATTTCAGTTTTTAAGTGTTGAAGCTTTGATAAGAGTTATAAAGAGTAGTTAGTGTTAAAAGTAAAGTGAAGAAGAAAAGTAAGAAAAGAAGAGTGATTTCAGTTTTTAAGTGTTGAAGCCTTGATAAGAGTTATAAAGAGTAAGTAGTTAGTGTTGGTAGTAAAGTGAAGAAGAAAAGTAAGAAAAGAAGAGTGATTTCAGTTTTTAAGTGTTGAAGCCTTGATAAGAGTTATAAAAAGTAAGTAGTTAGTGTTAAAAGTAAAGTGAAGAAGAAAAGTAAGAAAAGAAGAGTGATTTCAGTTTTTAAGTGTTGAAGCCTTGATAAGAGTTATAAAGAGTAGTTAGTGTTAAAGTAAAGTGAAGAAGAAAAGTAAGAAAAGAAGAGTGATTTCAGTTTTTAAGTGTTGAAGCCTTGATAAGAGTTATAAAGAGTAGTTAGTGTTGGTAGTAAAGTGAAGAAGAAAAGTAAGAAAAGAAGAGTGATTTCAGTTTTTAAGTGTTGAAGCCTTGATAAGAGTTATAAAAAGTAGTTAGTGTTGGTAGTAAAGTGAAGAAGAAAAGTAAGAAAAGAAGAGTGATTTCAGTTTTTAAGTGTTGAAGCCTTGATAAGAGTTATAAAATGTAGTTAGTGTTGGTAGTAAAGTGAAGAAGAAAAGTAAGAAAAAGAAGAGTGATTTCAGTTTTTAAGTGTTGAAGCCTTGATAAGAGTTATAAAATGTAGTTAGTGTTGGTAGTAAAGTGAAGAAGAAAAGTAAGAAAAGAAGAGTGATTTCAGTTTTTAAGTGTTGAAGCCTTGATAAGAGTTATAAAGAGTAGTTAGTGTCGGTAGTAAAGTGAAGAAGAAAAGTAAGAAAAGAAGAGTGATTTCAGTTTTTAAGTGTTGAAGCCTTGATAAGAGTTATAAAGAGTAGTTAGTGTTGGTAGTAAAGTGAAGAAGAAAAGTAAGAAAAAGAAGAGTGATTTCAGTTTTAAGGTGTTGAAGCCTTGATAAGAGTTATAAAGAGTAGTTAGTGTTAAAAGTAAAGTGAAGAAGAAAAGTAAGAAAAGAAGAGTGATTTCAGTTTTTAAGTGTTGAAGCCTTGATAAGAGTTATAAAAAGTAGTTAGTGTTGGTAGTAAAGTGAAGAAGAAAAGTAAGAAAAGAAGAGTGATTTCAGTTTTTAAGTGTTGAAGCCTTGATAAGA
>CAMPDV010006590.1:0-24021 GCA_946699065.1 Loxodes magnus
CATTGTGGATATCGTAGCTGAAAGAAAAAGTAAATTTCTTAAAGGATTTAAAAAAGTATACAGAAGAAATTTTAAGCCTTAAAGAAGCTTATAAGTTATAATCCATGAGCAAAAATCTTTACTCTCAAGTAGGATTATTATAAACTTTTGACAATATAGAAAAGGTAATTTAATATTTGCAGGTAAAAAAATATCTAATTAAGGGACTGCTTTCTGATGGGATTATAGCTTAGAACCTTCATAGGTTATATTAGTGTAATTATTGTTTGCCTTTTATGGAACTTAGAATATTAACATATCTTAATTTTAGCGTAAATTTGTATGTTCAATATTATATTAGCTTTTAGGTACCTAAAATTAATGTCTTTTATAATACTAAATTATAAGAAAGAAGCCATCAAATATTAATTCTTATTTAGTTTTATTATACCTGCGCATATTAATTTCTTTACCCTAATATTCCCCGCCTTTTTTTATAAACTTTTTCTTATAATTTTTTTTCGTATTTCAATAAAGATCTGAACAGTAGCCTTTTTATAGTTTTTTTTGGTTTTTCTTTAATTTTCTATGACTATATTCTGAATCTTTATTCAGTACCTTCAAAGCTTTTTGTAAAGTAATTTCTATAAATCAGTTGAAAAATACTAGTTAAGAATAGAAATATCTTTAATTTACTCTTCGCTGCTCATTTATGCTTTTTAGGAAGTAAATTTATTCTGGGATCTCTTGTTAAAAGAGATTTACACATCCGAATTTCTTACTTTTTAAAATTTACAATGATTAATCCCTAAAACCTACAATTTTAACTTCGATTGGATAATCTTATTTCTGTTAAGTTTCTAACTAATATTGCTCTGATTTTGCAACTCTAATTTTTTATTTTGCTATCTCTAGTAATAAGTCATTAATTCTCGGCTGAAAGAAGCTATTCCTATTTCTCAATTCACTAATACAGAACTAAGTACTAATTAGAATCTAAGCTGTATTATCTGTTTTCTTCTATTTAAATCTTAAACTTATTACTTTTAAGTTAAAAGTAAATCTCTAAAATCTATAATTATACCATATGATTAAAATAATAGCTCTTAGCTTTATTTAATCTAATTTAATAAATAGAAGTACTTTTAATTAAATAGTATTCTACTAGTTATTAATCTCCTTTATTTCAAATTCTTTATTCTATCTCTTTAATTAGTCTTAAGCCTCATTAGTATTTATCTTTAAATTAGCTCATTATTATAAAATTTTTAAATGAGGGGACTAAATCTTAACTTCTTTCTAATTTTTGGTTAAAGGGTAAGAATCATCAGAAATTTTCAGTTAGATAATGAAGATTTTTTTATTACTAAGAAGCTTTAATAGGAATGCTTATAAGAGTAGAAGTTAAAAAATAAACTAATTTAATTCTAAGTTCTCAAAGTCAATTAATCGGAGATTTTACTTTAAAAACTTCTTGTATATAAGACCTTCAGAAGACTGTATATTTAGATATCTTAGCAGTATAATAAATCAGAGAAGTTTTCTTTCTCTACTTGAAGGTTAATATTTATGAATTCTAATTTCTGAAGAAATGTACAGGTAAATGAATTAAGTCATTTGTCATCTTCTTTTCCATTTAACCATTTCAACTTAACTCTATATTTACAGAAGCAAATTCCTTATCTTTCCTGCGAGATATTTAAATATAACTTATTTTCAATACTTAAGCTAGAAGCCAGGTTCTTTTAATCTCTTAATACAATTTCAGTTTTTTAATAATAATAACGCATTCTTTATAAGTTAACTATAAGAGAATGATAAACTTAGCTTAATTAATTTCCTCTTTTATTATCTAATTAACTGCATTTAGAAATAATGAAATGCAAGTAACTTCTACTTTCTTTATTTTTTATAAATAGATATCCTTAATTACCAGCATTATAGTTATTACGTTATTATTCACCCTTTAATTGAAAAAACTCTGAAATCTAAAAAATGAAATTAGACAATAAAAGGCTCTAGCTTTTCAAAGTTAAGCCTAAATTTTTATTCAGATAATAGAAGATGATATACCTTATTATAATCTACTATTTTTTAATTCTAAAAACTGAATATCTTAAAGTAGATGGATAAAAGCAAATTTATATTTACTAGAACTTAAGAATAAAGCTCTCAATGTATCATTTTCCTATTAGAAGAGCTTTTAAAAAATAATACAAGCTAAAATCGAGGAATACTTATATTAGAAAATAAACATATAAGGGGCTTTATTTTGATTAATATAAGGAGTGTAGGTTAAAACTAACAAATGTTTAAATAAAAGTTTTAAATTAAAGTGAGTCTAAAATGTTCATTCTGTAGTTATAATCACTCTAGAATTCTAGATTAAACTCTTTTTCTGTTTGATTTTTTTCCTTTTATTTATCAACTACGATTTATTATAATTATATCTAGAATTTAAAAAGTTAATTTCCTTCCTCTTTGAATATTTAATTTTCTTTCCTTATTTGCTTTTAATAACTATGCTTTCATAATCCACTACCTTTATCTCTTTACTTATGTATTTTTATCTTAATTTTAATATCTATCCTTAAATATAAAGTTTTAACAGAAAGATCCTCTAAATTTAAGTCTAATATTAATTAAGAAGTGATATAAAGGCTTTCTTAGTCGTATTTACATTGTTGCTTTACAAACTTTCATAAAAAGTACACTGGACTACATTTTCTTTACTTATCAAATAGTTATTTATATAGTTTTAAGCTTTCATTAATCAAAATATTTTACAGAGAATTATTAAAGAAATATTATAAATTATCATCCCTAAAATATCTTTTTAGTAAATCAAACCTAAAAGAATCTTTTTTAATGACTAAACAGACCTTTTATAATTAATGTAAATAAATGAATTTATATAGATTAATAGCAACTACAAGAAACAAATAAAGAATATAAAATTTAGTGTATAAACATATTATTATAGAAAACCCAAAATAAAAATAAATTATTTCATTTATGCTACATTTTAATTAGCATCTTTAACCTAATTAAAATAAAAGCAAATAGTTTGTATGTAGAATAAATGCTCTCGTATATTAGAAACTTTTTTAATATATCTTTAATATATCTTTAATTAATCTTTTTATTTTAACATTTAGAAGAGAAAGATGAAGATTTTATAATAAGATGCCTGAGTTTAAAATACATAGCAAAAAAATTGTCTAGTAAATTTGATATATTTCAAAATTAGCTTTCTTCTAGAAAAATTAGATGTCATTGCAAATTTTTTTATTTGATCTGAATAGTTTTTTAGTTTTAAAATATGATCAAAGAGCTAAAATTGAAAACTTTTCATAATATTTTAGTTAATTAGAGAAATATTTACTTCTGCTTATATCCGTTTTCCTCATATTTCTTTTGGTTTATTTATTTAAAATGAAATTTACTTAAATTCCAAACTTTTGAATATTTTCCTTTCTTACAAATTAGCTTGCTATATTTCATTTTTAATTCTATACTAACCATTATTTACACATTCTGTTCCTCAGTGGTTCAAAATAATAATCAACAAATATAATTTTTTAGTTATTAATTATTCTTAAAGTTAAGTTTACTTGAATTTGTTATTTCAGTTAAAAAATAGGTTATTTTTAGATCAAATTAATAAATCTTTTCTTAATCTAAAATAATTATCTTAAAACAAATTTAAATTAAACATATTACATAATTCTCTTTTAATTTACAGTTCTAACTTTATTATCTTTATTTTAACTTATGCATTTATATTTTATTAGCCTTATTTTAAGATTCAACTCACCATAATACTTACTTTTCTAGATTTTTCTCTATTGTTTCCTTCTTTTGTACTAAATATTATTTATTCTAATAAATAGTACTTTTACACTAATTTGATATAATTTAAGTATATTAAATATTTTATTTTTCGTTACATTTTTCTCTTTTTATACATTCTTTTAAGACTTTAATCTCTTTTATGAATTTTTAATCTGTCTAGAGTCTCTAGAAGGTAAATAGCATAAAATTTTCCTTTTATCTTACTGACTTTTTGATCACTTTTTTAAATTAATTTTGTTTTTAAATTTTATTTTATCTTTATCTTTATTATTTTAAAACTCTATTTTTCTATATTATCAGCTTTCTTTCATTCTTTTGCGTTTTATAAAATCAAATATGTTTCAATTCCTACTTTAATTTTTTATGAAATGCTACTTTTTATCTTCAATTTACCCATTTAAAAATTCTTTCTGTTTTAATATAGAATCAGTGAGTTTATTAATTCTTTGAAGTAGATATAGAGGTCTATTAGCAATTTTTACCATTTTATAATTAATTTATAACAATTTTATCACTTATTATGTTTTACTTTTTTTATCAATTTAATGAAATGTTATTGTCATCTAAAATCCACGAATTTCTTTCTTCTACTTCTGCTCTTTCAAATGAAGATTCATGAATTATCAATCCATTTCTTCCTATTATTCTTTTTAATCTTCCATCGTATGGATCATTATTTGTCAACATCTCTCAGATTTTAATGGTTTTATCTTCACTTCCTGATATTATATACTTATTATCTGTAGATACTGCCAAAGCTCTAACAGATTCCTTATGACCTTATATTAAATTTATCTTTTCTCCTGTCTCTAATTCTCAGATAATTATAGTTTTGTCCCAACTTCCTGATACTATATATTTAGTTATTAAAAGTTATTGCCAATGATGTAACAGAACTCAAGTGACCTTTTAAAGTCTTGATTTCATTTCCTGTATCAAACTCTCAAATTTTGATGGTTTAATCAACACTTCCTGATATTATAAGCTTATTATTCATTGAAATCGCCAATGAGTAAACGGAACTAGTATGGCCATATAATGTCTTAATCTCATTTCCTGTCTCTAAGTTCTATATTTTTATCGCAGTAATACTGCCTGATACTATATATTTATTATCCTTTGTTATCGTCAATGTCTCAACTGGCTCACTAAGGTCTTTTAATGTTTTAATGTTGATTCCACTTTCCATCTCTCAGATTATTATGGCTTCGTAACTTGCTGATATAATTTATTTATTATCTGTGGTTATTGCTAATGATTTAATAGCATTCGTATGACCTTTTAATGTTTTTACATTATTTCCAGTCTCTAATTCTCAGATTTTAACCGTATAATCTTCGCTTCCAGATACTATATATTTATTATCTGTCGATACTGCTAATGATGTAACAGAACTAGAATGATCTAATAATTTCTTAATTTCGTTACCTGTTTCTAACTCTCAAATTTTTATGGTTTAGTCATAGCTTCCAGATATAATATACTTATTATCCGTAGTTATTTATAATGAATAAACTAACTAGAATGCCCTTGTAATTCCTTAGTATATTTTTCTGCTTCCATCTATAAAATTTTTATAGTATAACCACTCCCCGATACTATATAATTGTTATCATTCGTTAACACCAATGATGTAATAGAACTATTTTGATTTTAAAATGTCTTAATACAATTTTCCTGTAGCTAACTCTCAAATTTTGATAGTTTCATCAGCACTTCCTGATATTATATATTTATTATCAGACGTTATTATCAAAGACTCAACTGATTCAGTATGATCTTATAAAGTTTTAATCTCATTTCCTGTACTAATATCTCAGATTTTTATTGTTTGATCTCTACTTCCTGATACTAATTACTTATAATCTGTCGATATTGCCAATGACTTAACTGATTCAGTATGACCTTTTAATGTATTAATCTCATTTCCTGTATCCAGGTCTCAATTTTTATCGTAGTATCATCTCACTTCCTGATATTATGTTCTTTTAATCTGTAGATATTATCACTGCTCTAACGGATCCGTATGACCTTCTAATTAACTAATCTCATTTCCTGTTTCAAAATCTAAAATTTTTAAAGCTGCATCTTCGCCTCCAGATACTATATATTTACAATCGGTTGTTAATGCTAGTGTAGTTACTGAGCTTTTTATGATTTTTTAATGTCTTAATTTCGTTTCCTGTCTCCAAATCTCATATTTTTATAGTTGCTATCACTACTTCCTGAAACTATATATTTATTATCAGTTGTTAATGCCAAGGATTCAACTGAGTCAAAATGTCCTTCTAATGTCTTAATTTCATTTCCTGTATCCAACTCTCAGATTTTTAATCGTTGTGTCACAACTTCCTGATACTATATACTTGCTATCTAAAGTTACTGCTAAACATGTAACATTATCTGGTATGGCCTTCTATTAGTTGGCATTTAACCAAAGTTAACTTAACTCCATTTTAGCATCATTAAAATTACAATTTCTAAACCCAGGCTCTACTTAAATTCACCCCTATTTAGATTGGAGTTACTCAAATCACAACCATCAAATACTGAATTCACTCAAATCTGCCTCAGCTACTTAGATTCCCTGAAGATTCTACTACATAAACTAATATCCATCCAATTCAATATAGTTATACAATTAGCAGCAGCTTGTTGTAAATTCTTAGTTTAGTTTAGTTTCTTTTACTATCTTCACTAAATTTGATTATAGTTCTTCTGAACTATTAACCTCTTTTATAAACTATTATATATCCTTATTATCCACTATAGAAAACTTATTAATATTATGGGCTTTCTAAAATATGCTTATTTTTATCTAAATTTATTGATAAATCTACTATATCCTTCGCTATGTAATAATCTCTTATTGATGTATGCAAAAATTCGAATCTTTTTTTATTTTGTTTCATTCCTTTATTTGAATTAAGCATCCTATATGATTTGAACTTTCAGTAAATTTTTTCTATCCAATCCTGTTTTCCTAATCTATATTCTCTAATTCAACTTATCCCATTAATAATCCATAAGCTGCATTTATTTAGATGCTTTCAAATATTTCTCTTATTATTTGATCTTTTTATAGTTATATCCCATATTCGCCAATTTTCCCTTAGTTTTATCGTTTCATTTATTTATAAAAATCTCATAAATTTTTGCTTTTTAAATTCTTTAGAAATTTCCTTTTCTTAAATACTCTCAAATTTCATTTTCGCTCAAGCAATGAATAGTAAAAAAGGATTATTTATAATTTCCTTTAGACCTGGAATATTTTATATAAAGCTCGCTATTTCTTTTACCTTTTAAACTTCTTCTGTTTGCTGTTTCATTCTCATTTACACTTTGATGTTTACTCTTTTCTTTGTTTACTTATGGACTAACTTTATGTATTATTCTATTTAACTTATACTAAAAGGTTTTATATACAACTCTTCCAACTCTTATATTTACGCTCTCTCGTTTTTATAAGGAGAAAAGAAACTTTTATAATTTTCAGCCTTTAAAGCATAGTTGATTCTACATGTTATTATATATTTTGCATAAGGATACTTTTAGTTTATTTGGTTAGAACTTATGATAGCTTTGTATTATCCTAACTCATCAAATGCATCTAATAAAAACAATATTTTTCTAAACATCAGTCTTTCGCTCTCTTCAATATAATAGTTCTTTAGAGCTGTTTCTACTAAGGGAATCTTCAAATGCTCTTATACTTGGAAGATATATGTATATAGGTAAATATTCGTGCTTTTACTCCAGATATTTTAATGTTAAATTCTTCAAAAATAAGCTTTTTCCTGACCCTGAGTTTCCAAGAAGTAATAGCCCTGTTTTCTTTTCATCGTCTAAAAAGTTTTAAATTTTCTTCTTCCAGATCTTTCTAAATCTATGAATAAGGATTAGGAGCACATAATAAGCTAACATAATGTTCTAAACTGTCTTAAATCTCATCTTTTTAATATCTTATCATATTTTAATAGATACTGCTTTTTATACCCTTAAGTGCTAATCAATTCTCTTCCATGGTTTATGTAAATTAAGTAACATGTTCTGGATGCCGTTAATAATTCTATTATAATCTAATGCTCCTTAACATTTTTATTTAGACTCTCCTTCTTTTATTCAAATATCCTTTCTTTATAAGTGCAAGGCTAATTAGCTTTTTTCTAGGCTTAGTTCTAATAATGTTTTCAAAGCATAGTATCGAATTGATCATTCCTTATCATGGCATAATTATTCTAAAAAATTTGCAAGAATCCTCTATTAATTCTTGACTAGCTTATGGGATTTATTGCCATGTGTTTTAGAAGGAAGCAAGCTCTAAATCTTAAGTCTTTATTTTCTTTCAAAATAATGTTTAGAATTATTCAAAGTTTACTTTGGAGTATTGTCTCGCTAAGTCGTATGCCGAGAGTGTCTAAGATTTTCAATTTTCAATTTTATTTCTGACTAATTTTTTTTATTTACTCATCCATTTCCCCAATCGAAAAACTCCTTTATAAAGGAGATCGCCTCTGTATCAATAGCTCCAACTTTAAATGACAAATTAACTACTCATTTAGAAACTTTTACAATCTTACAGAAAATACTAAAATTGTCAGTATCTTTTTAATCTGGGATGTTTTCCAGTATCATCAAACTGTATCTCAAGACGAATTCTAACTCTGGACCTCCAATTCTATTTTTATTTACTAACTTTAAACTAGCTTAAATTTTTACCATTAGATCTTTCTTTGTTTCTTCGCTTATAAATTAGTTTTTCTAAAATAGCATATCCATAAGTTCGGGAAGGTTTCGAACAAGCTACTCCTTCAAAAGTTAAGATCAGCCTTCAGAATACTTATGAGAAATAACTTCAATAAATTAAATTATAAGAACTAAGGGATCGTTGACATTGCTAAACTTATGCTTTTGAATTGTCTAAATTCCTTGTAAAACTTTTTCCATCTTTTATTCATTCAGTCCCTCTTTTAAGAGTTATAATCCTTCTTGATATATCTTTTGTTATTCAGTTCCTAATACTTCCTACTATGTCATTTAAAGGTTTTAAGTGCTTTATTAAGGTAAAATCACGTTTTACTTTGAGATCCCACAACCTCCTCCCTTTAGTTTAAAGGGTTAATTATTAGTATTATTGGCTACCTAGGTTCATTAACTAAAGATAGGCTTAATTCTCTTTTCAGACTTATTTATATCTTTTACCTGAAATTTTCCAATCTATATCTTTATTGAATTAGCAAAATAAGAAAAGTTTGAAATGGAGCTGCAATATTCACAACATTGATAGCACTTAAAATTTAGTTCGCTCTAATGCTTTGCATTGGATTCGTTTAATAAGTCTTGTAAAGCATTTTGCCCCCCTTACAGGCTTTCTTTTCAGATTTATATATAAAATTACTTGAATTTTAGTGCTAAGCTTATCAAATGATCAAATGATCATCAGTAATTGTATCTGCTAAAATCTATTAGACAATCCAAGTTAAAATATCATGTGATTTTAGGAACTCGTTTGTCTAACCTTAAAGCTTTAAGTAATTTTAATTTTCCAAAGCTTAATTTAAATTCTAGCACTTAGAGTTACAAATCCCTGGCAGCATTTTATAATTTTAAATTTCTTTATTTCTCTAAGCTAAATATAACTAAATAATAAGTTATAATAAAATACTTTAAATATGAAAAATGGGAAACACTTCCATCTATTCTTGAAGAATAATAAGCATATAGGCAATAATTTTGTTACTTTGTATATAATTTAATATAATCAAACTTAATTACCAATTACTATACCTTGTTTAAGACACTAGATATATCATTAGCAAATTTAAAACATACTAGTCAAAATTAATCACTATTAGCTTTGAATCTTTAAAAAGATAAGTCTTCCTGTATTCTGAGAATGGACTCTTGACGGATGTGAAGGGATATTCTGCTAATCAGTTTCTGCAGACAGGGATCAGCATGTATAATGAATGTATATTCCAAGATTATATACTTTAAGCCCCTATCAAAGACCAATAATCTTTAGATGTTTTCGCTTCAAGACCCTGGATCCAAAAAAATAACTCCTAAGGATTTGAGGTACAATCAGATAATTTAAAATCTTGGCACCTTCATTCTTTCAGTTAAACAAATTTATTTTGAAAAATATTAAAATTTGCAGGTTTGAGATTATCTTTTAATGGAAAATGCCTCATTTTAAGGGACCTACTGGCTTTATATCTTTAGCTTTAAGATGTTTATTGATAGTTAAAATATCAATTAAATATTTTAAATTACTTTTATGCTTACTCTGAACTGCCTCTTTGTGAACTTAAAAGAATATAATCTGCTGATCAGTTTCTGTAAACAGAAAATTCCATGAATAATGATTGCATACTCCAAAATAATAAATTTCAAGCCTCTATTTAAACTAAATAATCATGCAGTGCATTCCCTTTTAAATCTAAGATCTAGTAAGGAACCTTTATAAAACTTTGAGGTATAATCAGACTTTTCAAAATACTTTCCCCTCCATTCTTTTGTTATATTACATTCTTTTACTTTAATTTTAAATTATATATTAATTGCTAAAGGATATTTCAAAGTTTAAACTTGCTAAGCTAGAAAACATCCTCTGAAACTTATGTCAATAATCGAGAGAAGAAAATAAGGATAGTTTCATCAGAGGTTAAGCAAGTAAATTACCATAATCGTCTATACCTTTCACTGGTTTTTAACTGATTCACGGGATTGGAACAGAGAGACCTTCGGTGTCCGAAATGACTTAAACTCTTAATTTTTTAACTTAGAAAGACTTAAATCAGCTGTTATATTTACTTAAAAATTTGGAACTCAACTAATACCCTCTCACTCCAGTTATGAACAGAATTAAAAGACAAAAGAACAAGAAGGAAATCAAATTTGAGATTAAGAAAACTGAAAAGAGAAAAAGTTTTAACTTTTATCATGGGACCTAATAATGATGGAATCACATTAACTAATTAATAATGAATTTTAATGACTAACTTTTATAATGATATATATATTTTTATATAATTAGTAATTATTAGAGAGGTTCTATTATACTAATATTTACTTTTTTATTATAACTGTTTAATATATTTTTAGCTATTTATTGGTAACTTTTTTGCAAAATATAAATGATGTAGCTTTGCTAATATCACTTTACTCTTTTTCTTAACTTACGTATTTTACTTGCTTATCTCGCGTACATACTTTTTGTTGTTTATGCTAAGATTAAATGAGCTTTGCATTTATTGCTAATTGTTTTATAGTTAAATTTTAAGAATGCCTATAAGTTAGAATGTGGTGAGAATACTGTATTAGTGAAAGTATTATTGATGAAAAGTAAGCAATGAGCATATAAATTAGACTTAATGAAAAAGTAAGTTAAATAGAAGTAAAAGGAATATTACTCAAATATAACAAATAATTAACTACCATTTTTTATCTAATGTTCTTAACATATTCTATTACAACCACATTTATATCATAACTCAATACCTACTATCCATCTATACTCTTCATTTCTATCACCTAAAATATTCTCAAAGACTACTATCAAATAATTATAATAGCAACTTAAAAATTATTGAATTGAAAAGTTTTAATCAAATGAATAAGTAACTAAATTATTAATTAAGGAAAATATTTATTATATATTAGCAGTTAAAAGTTATAGCCTGTAGTAGAGGAATGTAGATTACTAAAAATTTATTTTTCTGAAGAATTTAAAATTCTGATTCTTAAATAATTTTTTTAATTTAAAATAATCAAATTTTTTATATTATTCATCATCTTTTAATTATTATCAAATAGCAATCAAAAAACTTTCTCGTTACTTTATAATTTAAATTTAAAAAATTATAAATTCTATCATTTTTCTTTTTTATAGTTTATAATTTAATTAATTATTACTTTTTCAATCATCATATTATCTTTTAAAGTTTTAATTATTTAACTTTTAGAGTTTTTCTCATCTTGATAAGCACCACTTCTTCATTATATTGTCCTCCGCTCCTGATATTATCCATTTATTATCATTACTCAATGCCACTGCTCTTATAACACCTTCATGCCCTTAAAGAGTCTGTTTGCATTAGCCTGTCTTAAAGTCCCAGATCTTAATAGTTCTGTCAAAAACTGCATGATATTATATAATTATTGTCCTAACTTATTTGAATACCTTCTACGCTACTAATGTGACCTTCAATAGTTTTTGTACATTATCCAGTTTGGAAGTTCCATATCTTTATCTTTGTATCAGTACTTCCAGAAACAATTCACTTCTGGTCTCTTGATATTACTACAGACAATACCCAATTTGTATGTCCACTTAAAGTATTCTATAATTTTTTAGTTTGAAAATTCCATATCTTTATCGTCTTGTCTAAGCTTCCTGGAAACTATTCATTTCTGGTCACTTGATATCGCTACTGATTTTACATAGTCAGAATGTCCCTATAAAGTATTCTTTATCTAACCACTAGTAAAGTCTCATATCTTTATCGTCTTATCTGCACTTCCAGAAACAATGAATTTCTAGTCACTTGATATCGCTTAAGAGTATACAGCATCTGTATGTCCCCACAAAGTATTCTATAACTTGTTAGTTTGTAAGTTCCATATCTTTATTGTCTTATCTCCACTTCCCGAAATGATTCATTTCTGATCACTTGATATTACTATAGATAATACAGAATGCAAATGTCCCTATAAAGTACATTTTAACTAACCACTAGTAAAGTCCCCATACCTTTATCGTTTCATCTGCACTTCCAGAAACTATTCATTTCTAGTCACTTGATATTGCTACAGATCACACAGAATACGTATGTCCCTAAGTTATTTAGTCTATAAAAAATTAATAAATACCTTGACTTTAAAATTAAACGAATTCCACTAAAGCTTTTTATTAGATATTATTGGATGCTTAATCTTCTATTCTAGCATTTTTTTATTATTTCTATAAATCATAATAATTTTACCTGTTTCTCCCTTTAAAATTGCAGATTTATCTATATTAATTTATCTGTTTCTTATATTGATTTCTTTTATTAAGTTATAAGTTATTCTTATAATAACTATATCTAGCTCAGTAAATATTATATATATTCTTGCTATTTGTTATCTTTCTTTAACTTTATTGTATCTTAACTTTGTTCTTGTTGTCTTATTAAAAAATGTTTATATTATGGTCATTATTCAATTGGGTAGTTTCTTATTGAACTTTTTCTATTACATTCTTAGAGTTCTAAACCGTTTAATTTAAGTTTAATAGATTGCATATAACTTTTTAAGATTACGCTTTATTTTATATCTCATATAAATTGTTTAGCTCCTTTTTTTGTAGCTGCTTAGAGATTAAGTAGCTCTCCTTAGATATTGGAGAAATCTTTTAATAAGCATTTTTCTAAATTTTATAAGAGCTCTTTTAATATTATTCATTTTACTTATTTTAATCTTAATAGCTCTTTATTAATATCTGCTTCTACAGACTTAAGCTGTTCTATGTTATGTGATATTAAGTTTTATTTGATACTATCTAATAAGTTTTGATTCTTTTCTAGTTCAGTTGGATGCTTCTATGTAGATTATCGACAATTTTTTTTTGCACACGCAATTGAATTCGAATTTAAAAATCTATTTTGTATACATTCATAACACATTAAATCCCCACATTCTAGTTTCATTGGAATCTTCTTGTTATCATCAAAGTTTCCATCACATGCATCACATTTTGTGGCTAAGGACATTTCAGCCATTATTATTATTTATAGATACTTCACTCTTTAAATGCGTTTTAAACTTAAACTATTAAGTTTAATTTATTTAAGCAATTAAAACTTAAAAAAATTTAATAATCATAATAATTAATTACAGTGGCTTCACATATCTATAGATAAACTACTTTTAAATTTCTTAAAGCTTCTCAACACTTTTCTTTTCCTGGGGTTATTTGCTCTTGTATCAGTATTTAAAAGCTTCTCGCTGTTGTTTTTCTTCTTCCTCTTAGTAAATTACTATTCTCAATTCTGGTTAAATATCTAAGAATTAAATTTGTTTTCTTTCGCTTTCTTCTACCATTTTTTTGTAAAAGCTTTATGCTTTAGAATTGTTTTTTTCAGTATAATTTTATCAGTAAGCATCAAATTTAGCATAGAAGAATTATCTTTTCTCTATTCTTTATTTTTATTTAAAAGTCTGCAGTTTATTACTATATGACATATTTTCTTGCAGTAGTTGTATCTCTTAAGTCTCTTTCGTTCTTTACTGGTAGTTAGAATTTTGGTTAAACTTCCATGGAATCACTAGGTAGAATTTAAGGATAAGGCTATTAATTTATTTTCTATATAGTTATACCATATTAGTGATCTGGTAAGAATTTTTGTTCTTAGATTTAGAATTTAATGAATGGTTTTTTATTTTTGAAGTGGTAATTTTAATTTCTCAGATTGCAGTCTGTGAAGTTCCATAAATATTTGTTATCAGGTTTGGTTGAAAATAAAAAATGGATCTTAAGCTTAACATTGATAAAATATGAAATTAAACTTAAATTTACTCTTAATAATGTTTTATTCAAACTAGTCACAAAAATATAATTGTTTCTAAAATAAATGATATATATTTAATTATTATTATTAATATGTTTTTACTATATTTTCATATACCTAATAAGTTTATTATATTTCCTGATTAATTCTCTTGCTCCATATCAGTTCTATCTTCCTCTTCATCATCATTGTAGCTTCCAAGACTTTCATAGTTCAATATTTCTTATAAAAATTTGTCATTTTGCTAAATAATAAGATTTCTTATCGAAGTAGTTTTTTATGAAAGCATTCAATTCAAAAATCTGTCTGGTCTAATTATTTTCAGTTAGAATTTTGATAAAGATAACTTTAATTATAAGACACAAGTTCGAGTAAATCATAGTTTTCGAAATCTTTGAATACTTCAATTAAATCTTTTAGAGATTCACATTGTTCAATATGCTCGAATTTATCCAATTCTCCACAATTGGAAAATTCTGAATGTCTATTTCCTAATGTCTTTTCTTAAATAATATAGTAGCAGAAAGTTCTTAGTTTTTATATTTAAATGATTTCTCTTGCTTTGTTCTTGTTAAGTATTGTATATAAATAATAAGGAAGTTTTTCTATATGGTTTTAAATTTCTCCATAATAAAGGATGTTTTAGTGATATTATTGCTGTACTTAAAATTAGTTAATTAGTATAAAAATGTAAGGCAATTTAAAATTAAATAGTCTAGTTTTAATTATAAAATAAATAAACTGATTACTATGCTTTTTTAAGTAAATTTTAAATTTTTATCTTTCTTCTGTAAGTTTAAAATTTTAATTTATTAAGCTTTAAATTAAAATTTTATTTAAATACATTATGCTTTATAAAATACTCTTTTTTAGTATCAAGAGATTAATAAACTTAAACATTTTAAAAATTCAATGCTTTTTCATTTTTTTTAATTCATAGAGTATAAATCATAAAAAATTAGAATCAATCAGGTAAAAAGGAATATAAGCTAGGCTTTTTTCTTAATAAAGAAGAAGTTAAAGAAAAGGAGAGCAATGCTAAAATATAAAAAAAGAATATCTAGCTTTATCAAATTGGAGAAACTTCTACTTAAATGGAATTTTAGAATTATAGAAGACTTAAGAACAGATTAGTGTTAGAGATTTACCACTTTTGTCTGCAATATTTAAAGAAAAATTTAGTTGCTTAAGAGAAGTGAATTAAAGGGACATAAAAATATTCAAAAGCTTAGAAGAAAGGTAAATTAAATAGAGAAGAAATTTAAAACTTATAGAATAATCAATCTGATTAATAGAACCAACTTAAATTAGTATAAGATTAGACTTATCTTTTATAAATAAGGAAGAAGATTCATAAAATGCAATCTCTATTTTAAGAAATAAAATAGGAAATTATAATAAATTGAGTGCAATTCAATTATTTGAAACATTATGAATTAAAAAAAATAATCCTTTTTTGCTTAATATAATATCCTTAAAAGAAATATATAAATGCTGCTCAATCTAACATTTAATATGAGAATTTTTAAATGTCTTGGAGTTGGAATTAGAAATAAGATTTTGCATCTTGAGAAATGATAGGAGGGTTGTGTGAAATATCGGACACTGAAATAGGAGACGCTTGAATCATGTTATATATCAATTTAATGTCGGATGGAAAATAAATAAAACTTATCTTAAAGCAGAAGAGATTTGAAAAAGGAGACTTCGAGAACTTTAAAATATTCTTAAATTTTATATCTTACTATTAAATAAGCATTTATTATGTAACTCATATTAAACATATTTTCTAGTGAAAATTATGTATTCTATTTTTAATTAGGAAAATAAGAAATACTTATAAAGAAAAGATTATTAATTAGTCTATAAAATTATAATAGCTTAATAATATATAGCATAGTAGCATTTTTATCCGATATCTTCAAAGTTTTTAATAGATATTATATAATATATAAAATGGCTGCTTAAAATAAGGATTTTTTCACCTCCTCCTCAGAGCAGGAGAAAAAATCAGACATTTTCTCACTACATCTTAGCATTAGCAAACCAGATTTTCTTAAGATCTACAATTGACCGTAGAAGAAAATAAAGAAAATGTAGAAATAATATCCACAATAGTCTAATATATGGATTTCCAGCATAAGATTCTTAAAAACTCTAAAACACATGATAATAAAACTAACAACTATCAGTACAACTACATTCACTCAAAGAACAAATTTAATACATGGTATCTACCATAACTATGTTAAAACAAGAAATAACTATCTCAAGTATGAAAAATATCTATCATTCTCAGTAGTAAGAGCTCAATTTGCGAATTTTTCATATAGAGGAAAAATTAAATCAATTGGTTGAGATTATTGAAAGCAAGCTTTTGAATAAGCTTCCCTCTTAGCGATCCATGAATGTAGAACCCAGCAGTGCAACCAGCAAAAGGAAATGGAGTAAAGAGAAGTATTAAATAGCGTTCTGTAAAACCAATGGAAAATTCCTAATAATTTACTTGAAATCTTTTAATAAGTAAAAGGCTGAGAAAAGAAGCTATAAAAAAATATGGAATAAATTAAGTAATCTGTATATTGCCCCCAGAAGGTAACATTTATAAACTTTAGAAAATGTACAGAAAAGATAAGTAGAATTAGTGCGAAGAAATTCAAAGACTCAAACTCTAATAAAAATTTGGCAATTAATTGGATTTTAGCCTAATTCCTATAATAAGATCAGAAGCATGAGTTATAATCGATAATTTACCCCACAAGTAAAGGCAAGAAAATATTATAAAGATTTCAGTCGGAGATTTCATTTTGAAATTTAAAAACAGTGATGAACCTAATTAAAAGTGTTATACTTCAAATTGTTGATATTATTATAAGAACTAAATAATTATTTAATTTATAATTGGAGGAATAAATAAAAGACAAGAAGAAATATTAAAGAAAAACAATTAAAATAATAGTAACTTTAATTTTCTATAAAGTTCAGTATATAAGCCAAGATTAAGAACTAAAAATAAAATTAGCTATATTTTTATATTTATTTTTCTTTTAAAATTTAATTGTTGAATATTACTTTAGAAAATTTGTTGTACAAAACTAGAATTTATAATTTAATATTTAAAGTATAAATTTTTATATTATTCAGTATATTCAATTATTTTTATATTTTCTAATCATATTATCCGATTTAGAAAAAATGGAAAAAAAACCCGGAATCTAAACCTTGAATTCTAACCTTAAAGATCAATCTTAAGTCTCAGTTAACTAACAAGAACAAGAATTCAGAAAAGATAAATCAACTCCTGTTAAGGATTGGGAAATACGGAATTTCCTAGCAAACTGAAAAAGCTTGAGAAACCCCACGAGCAAGACATTAATTAGCTTTATTCATTAATTGAGAAAATGAATACGAAATATAGATCCTGAAGGCGGAAAACTTGAATCTTTGGCTTCTTTTTTAAGATAAAAAAAAGGAAGATCAAGACTTGGTAAATAAAGTTTAGTTTTAAATTGAAGCCTTAACTTCTTAATTTGAACTATTGGAAAAAACCTAGAAGCAAATCAATAGAAAATTAAAGAAGAAATTCGATTACCAATCAAAAAAAACTGACTTCAATCAGAAAAGATGGAAATTGAAAAATGTAAACAGAATAAAAATTTTAATTCAAGCCCTTAATAAAACGTTGCTATTGTTGTCAAAAGGCTGGACATTTTTGGAGGTAATGTCCGAAGTGAAGAAGAGTGCTTGAGCAGCACCGTAAATAATTTGGAACATCGAGGAGGCTATATTGTAACTACTTTGGAGGTATTTACAGAAAGAAGCTGATATTAGATGATTCAAGTGTGACAATAATCAAACAGGATCTTGGTAATTAATAGTAACAGAATTAATAGCTTTAAAAGGACAACAATGACCTTAGAATTTGTTTAGAGAAGCTGGAGAAAAATTACAAGAAGATGGAAGAACAATTCTATGAGCTTATTGAAGAGAAAGAAGAATTATCTCAGTTTGAAATTGATTCAGATGAAGAAATGTACAGTTTGGTATTGAATATAAAAACTTTTATTGTCTTTAATTTTGAGGAAACAGTTTCCTCTAATTAAAGATGACACTAACCCTTATAGTTTAAATTAATTAATTTTAATATTTTCAATCAAAACATTTAATGAAACTATTAGCATCTTAATAACGATTTTTAATTATTTAATTTTAACTAAAGTATTTTTGGGACCGGAAATACCTTTCCAGTTAGACGATCCGACGCTCTCTTTTTAAGGAATACGGGAATATCCTGTTGTGTTCTAGACACAGCTGCTAGGGAGTTGCCTCGCTATGAACAACCAGACTTCAAGTCCCTACCAAGAACGGATAACCTTAAAGACATAGTTCCCTTCAGAAAACGGTTCTAAGCAGGGACTTTTTTAACGACAGGAAAGTTGTTCCTAGCCATAAAATAAGTTTAGTAAAGAAGGCCAATCTAAACTCCAATAATGTTTTAAATAATTAATAACAGTTTTTATAAAGTTATTAGTATTCATAATATCTTAAATAAGCATTTATATTTAAATTTTTCTTACTGCCTTATAAAGTTTCTTATTGTTTGTTAAATCATATAGTATTGGAGTATTTTTTATAAGATTTGTTCCTAGTATTTTAGTAGTACAGTAAAGAAAGTTAATTTATTTTCTTATATTAGTTTAAATTTAAAGTTTAAAAGTTCTTTATATTTTCACATTTTATTAAATGAAAATTACAACTTAACGACTTAATTTAAATTAGCTAATCAATTGATAACAGGATCTTAATAAGATACATTAGATTTTAACTTGTTAAACTAAATGTATTATAACTGTCGAAACTAAGAACATTAATACGATATTTGAACATAAAAATGATTTAAAAAAATAAATAAAAATAGTAAAAAATAAAATATAATAATAGTAAATTCTTCTAAAAACTTTAGAAACTTGCTTAAATCATTTTTATAGTCGTATAATTAAATCACAAAAAGTAATTTTAGAAACTATAAGCTATTAAATTTGATTTAAAATAATTAATAATTCAAATAAAAAAATAAGTTTATAATGAAAATTAAATATAACCAATAGTTTAAGTTTCTTTGCTATCATTAATAATAGTTTAATTTTTATATATCATTAATCATTAAAAAATAGACTAATCACTAAAATTGTTAAAACAAGTTGCGGTTTTTTAAATAAATTATAGTCGAAGAATGATATCATATATGAAGTTGCTTCTTATTTCTTCTTCAAATTTAATTAAGTTTATACAAGTAAAATAGTAAAATTTTAAAATAAAGCAAAAAAGATTATAAGATAATTAGGTAGTAGTTTGAAGAAAAGTAAATAAAAATGTTTATAGTATATTTGTATTAAATTAATAGCTTTTTATCTATATTTTATTTATTAATTAAATATTTCCTTAAATATATTTTAACTTAATTTGTTATATATTAGCATAAATTAGAAATTAATAAAGAAATCATTATTGCTTTGCTATATTGCTCAATTTATGGAAGAATTTTCTATTTATCAATATTTTTACCAATTATTACCTAAAACACCCTCTCCTTTATTAATTATTCATTTTCTAAGCTTTCCATATTTATAATATCTCATTGAAAGTGAGGAAAGGCTTTCTTACTTTTAAAAGTATGCTTTTTATATGGAAATTGTTAATTACTAGTTTAATTTATAATTTAATACTAATGAATCTATGAATAGTGTCATAAATTAGCTAGACCAAAACTACACTCATTAAGATGGAGAACGAGTGGTAATCATTTATGTAAAGAAGCGAATGAGAAATCAAAGAATTATATGAAAGGCTAATGAATTAGCTGAAATAATTGAAAAGCAAAATTTTAAAATTTAAGTTATGTAATAATAAATAATAAATTAATTAAACTTAAACAATTATTATTGTGGTATAAAAGATATCATACTGCTTTGTTATCAACTATTAGTTATTCACTAATTAAATTAAAATTTTAATATTTTTAGAATTTTATATTTATGATCAATACGATATTCTAGAATTTTAGATTATTCTTATATTAATTTTAGTTAAAAAAGATTTGGGATTTTGTAAGTAATTAATAATTATTATTAATTAGCGTGATACCACCATTAATAGAATCACAACAATTGAAGAGTTCAATAAAAAAAGAATGTACTTTTAACTTGCTTGTATCTTCATTGTCATAAATCTTGTTTATATAAAAATTAATTTTCTTGATTTATTCCTATAGGTCAAATCTCAATCATTTTCTATTGAAATTATTGATTGTATATTAGATATAGGGAATTTCTTTATTTACTTGGAGTATTTTTTCTGTAAAACAAACCTTCTTAATTGAAATAAATCCTGAATAAACTTACCATTAATTTTCTATTATTTTCTTTTGCCTAAATTGATAAGAACTTCATAATTTATATCCTGGCCACTTTCAATAACAGCTTACCGATACTCTTCGTTTAGACTATATTTTTTTGAAGGTTATTGCTCTATTTCCGTTGAGTCTTTTAATATTTAGGATTTTTCTTGCTTGAAGTTTCTAATATTTTAAATTTCTCTACGATCTATTATGTCTATAAAATTCCTCCTTAAATTTGCTACAATAATGGATTTAGAGCTAATTCCTATAGTAATATTGAGCTTTTCAGGTTTAAAATTTCCATAAAATTAATTTAATTTTAATCCGTTAATAAAGATCACTAATAGCCTTTTTAATTCTTATTTCTCCACATAAAGAAGAAAAATATTGTTTACTAAATCTTACTAATAGTTATTAGGCTTGGTTTGAGAGGTCTGTTATTTCTTAGTTGCCATTTTATATATATCATCTAATAAGTAACAGTATAAATTAAAAGAGATGCTGAAAAAACATAAAAGATAAGTTTTAATTTTGGAATCTAATAAAGGAGAAGTTTATTAAACTTCTTAAAGATTCACAACTTAAAGGAATGAAAAACATTATTTGAAGTTACTTTCATTGAATAAATAAACTATTAATGGATTAAAATTTAAGCGTAGTTAAAAAATACTAATGAGTTTAAGATATTAATCTTAAAATAAAATCTAAAAAAATAGAAATTATAGTAATATCTACTATATATATTTAAAACATCTATAAAAGAAAAAAATTAAATTTTTTGGTTTTGGAATCTTTTAATTTCTTTTACATCAACGCTATGGAATTTAGATGTCTATCAAAATATTTTTTTCCTTTTATTATATGATAAAATAGATGTCTGCTGCGGTCAGGAGAAATAGTAGGTAATCTGATGAAATATATGCTTTATTGCGAGTAATATCGCACTAGATACCACTACGGGGAAGAGTGGGCAAAACTCGGAAGAGACAAGCCTAACTTACCTGAAGGTTCTCGCTAGCAGGATGTTCGTTTTACTGATGGATCTTCTAATTAATGACTTAATAATTATTACTTATATTGATCTTATTCAAGAAGACTGAAGCATTTGGTTCAAGATTCTAGAATAATTATTGGAAAGCAGATTCTCCATTTGGAGAAGCTGATGTGACTCATTGGACAGCTAGAATTACGATAAGAAGTATGAGAACACTTTTTTATTATTAATAATTGATTTTAAATTGAAGGAGAAATTCTCTAACTGTGATTGAAAAAAACTCAGTAACTAGGAAGTACCCCGTGTGAAGACATGAACAAGAATCTTAGCCTTGAGCCAAGTATGTCAAGACCAAGGCATCAGGTAACAATATGTTGAACGATGCCTGAGATTAAGGTCTCTTTAGGGAAGCACTCTGACACTGGCCCTATAAGAGTAAAGAATTTCAAGGGATGCTAGCACAGTTAAGAATGTATCTTAATACGCTTTTAAACTTTAAAAGACTTTAATTAAAGAACTGCGCGCTATCGTAGTACTACGCGCTCTATAATCTTAGTTTTTTTTTTTTAATATATTAATATTGCAAGAGGAAAAAAAAAAAAAATGGACGAAATATAGAATTCACTAGTTTTTAATAGTGACTCTTCTTTAATTAATTTCAAAGAAGCTGCAAATTCATAGGAAAAGCATAGGCAGGTGCATTAAAATCTCCAACGAAAGATTTGGAGTAACTACAAATTAAATAAGTAAACCTAATAATGAATTTATTAAGACAACTACTTAAAAATTGTAGTCAAAAACCGGAAAACAAATTCATACGCGTCCCATTAAAACTACTTAGGAACTCTCTTCAACGTGGATATTAATTGTAGCGTATTATGAAAGTGAAATCAACCTATAAATAGATGAACAGATTAACCGCCTAAAATAATACCGCGAAAGATACGAAACGATTACCTAAGAAATCTTTCCAAAAATAAGATATTATCTTAGATAGTTAGAATTCAAAAGATATACTTCAAATCCTAATTAAAATTCAAATAAAGATATCCTTTTATGGTAGTCAAAAATAACATAAACTTAAGATTCATTTTTGAATAATACTAATTAACAATTCTATTAAATTTCAAATAACGAAATTAATCAGAAATAAAATAATACTACTAATCCTGATAATTCAAATAATCATATTTACCTGATCTTCAGAGCAAACAAGCTTAAAATTAAACTGCTGATTTAAGAAATGTAATATAAAATCAAATAATTAATTAGTCTAATGAGAATTTATTTACCTTAGAAATAAAAGAACTTAAACATAATATATAAAGACTTATAGATAAGAACCAATAATTAAATGAAATGTTAATTAATATAAAAGCAAAATATGAACGAGATATTGAAACATTGATAAGTAACTAAGAAATATCCAAAATATATTATAAAACTTATATAAATAAAATTTATTAGAATATAAACTATTATAGAACAATTTTTAGTCAATCAAATCTGATATATAGCAATATCACAAAAAAATGCTATCAAAATAACTAGTTCATAAAATTACTTAAACAAACTTCTCCACTTATTACAGTAACTAAATAGTTTAAACAGATGAAATAATTAGTATATTTCAAGAAATTTAGATATAATAGAAAAACTATGAGAATTAAGTCAATTCAAAATATGAAATATAATCTAATTAAGAGATTCAAATTGAAGCCAATGCTAATTAAAGCTTTACTTAAGCTTAAATGATAGGAGCAAATAATTCACTATGCCAAAACTTTAATAAAATTAAAAATTTTACTTAAATTGAAATAGATAACTTTCTAAATAAAACTTAGCAAGGATATCAATAGACTATATTAGAATAGAACTAATATTTACTTCAACAAATTACCTAATAAAAATAATAAACGAAATTTAACTCCAAGAGTTATATTCTTAATATTAAAAATTATAAAAACTAAAATAAGTAATTTATAGATTAAGAATAGAAAGCTTAAATGGAAATTTTAACTTTTAAAATCGAATTAGATAAGTAAAGATAATAAAAATATGAAATAAATATAGCTTTTCAAAATTAAATTCTATTAAAAAATAAGGAAATTCAAATGTATAAAGAATTATTCTAGAATTAAATCTAACATACAAAAGAATTCAGTAATTAATAGTAATTTTAGAAGAAGTAATTTGTAGATGCATAAACTTAGACATTATATGGAAATATTTAAACAAAGGAT
>CAMPDV010006591.1:0-25542 GCA_946699065.1 Loxodes magnus
AAGTGTAAAGACGAAAAATGTTCATAAATGTATTTTAGTAAGAATAAAGATATTTAAAAATTTCGAAATTAATCAAAAGAATATTCAAAGAGTAAAAATGAGAAGTCGAAAATAAAGAAAAGTATTATGACGAAATTAATCATAAATGTATTTTAGTAAGAATAAAGATAATTAAAAATTTAGAACGTAATCAAAAGAATATTCAAAGAGTAAAAATGAGAAGTCGAAAATAAAGAAAAGTGTAAAGACGAAAAATGTTCATAAATGTATTTTAGAGAGAATAAAGATATTTAAAAATTTAGAAATTAATCAAAAGAATATTCAAAGAGTAAAAATGAGAAGTAGAAAATAAAAATATTAAAATCGAATCTAATCATAAATGTATTTTGGAGAGAATAAAGATATTTAAAAATTTCGAAATTAATCAAAAGAATATTCAAAGAGTAAAAATGAGAAGTCGAAAATAAAGAAAAGTGTAAAGACGAAAAATGTTCATAAATGTATTTTAGTAAGAATAAAGATAATTAAAAATTTAGAAATTAATCAAAAGAATATTCAAAGAGTAAAAATGAGAAGTCGAAAATAAAGAAAAGTGTAAAGACGAAAAATGTTCATAAATGAATTTTAGTAAGAATAAAGATAATTAAAAATTTAGAAATTAATCAAAAGAATATTCAAAGAGTAAAAATGAGAAGTCGAAAATAAAGAAAAGTGTAAAGACGAAAAATGTTCATAAATGTATTTTAGAAAGAATAAAGATATTTAAAAATTTAGAAATTAATCAAAAGAATATTCAAAGAGTCAAATGAGAAATATAAAATAAAGAAAAGTGTAAAGACGAAAAATGTTCATAAATGTATTTTAGTAAGAATAAAGATATTTAAAAATTTAGAAATTAATCAAAAGAATATTCAAAGAGTAAAAATGAGAAGTCGAAAATAAAGAAAAGTGTTAAGACGAAAAATGTTCATAAATGTATTTTAGTAAGAATAAAGATATTTAAAAATTTCGAAATTAATCAAAAGAATATTCAAAGAGTAAAAATGAGAAATCGAAAATAAAGAAAAGTGTAAAGACGAAAAATGTTCATAAATGTATTTTAGTAAGAATAAAGATATTTAAAAATTTAGAAATTAATCAAAAGAATATTCAAAGAGTAAAAATGAGAAGTCGAAAATAAAGAAAAGTGTAAAGACGAAAAATGTTCATAAATGTATTTTAGTAAGAATAAAGATATTTAAAAATTTAGAAATTAATCAAAAGAATATTCGAAGAGTAAAAAAGAGAAGTCGAAATCAAAGAAAAGTGTAAAGACGAAAAATGGTCATAAATGTATTTTGGAGAGAATAAAGATATTTAAAAATTTAGAAATTAATCAAAAGAATATTCAAAGAGTAAAAATGAGAAGTCGAAAATAAAGAAAAGTGTAAAGACGAAAAATGTTCATAAATGTATTTTGGAAAGAATAAAGATAATTAAAAATTTAGAAATTAATCAAAAGAATATTCAAAGAGTAAAAATGAGAAGTCGAAAATAAAGAAAAGTGTAAAGACGAAAAATGTTCATAAATGTATTTTAGAAAGAATAAAGATATTTAAAAATTTAGAAATTAATCAAAAGAATATTCAAAGAGTCAAATGAGAAATATAAAATAAAGAAAAGTGTAAAGACGAAAAATGTTCATAAATGTATTTTAGTAAGAATAAAGATATTTAAAAATTTAGAAATTAATCAAAAGAATATTCAAAGAGTAAAAATGAGAAGTCGAAAATAAAGAAAAGTATTATGACGAAATTAATCATAAATGTATTTTAGTAAGAATAAAGATAATTAAAAATTTAGAAATTAATCAAAAGAATATTCAAAGAGTAAAAATGAGAAGTCGAAAATAAAGAAAAGTGTAAAGACGAAAAATGTTCATAAATGTATTTTAGTAAGAATAAAGATATTTAAAAATTTAGAAATTAATCAAAAGAATATTCAAAGAGTAAAAATGAGAAGTAGAAAATAAAAATATTAAAATCGAATCTAATCATAAATGTATTTTAGAGAGAATAAAGATATTTAAAAATTTCGAAATTAATCAAAAGAATATTCAAAGAGTAAAAATGAGAAGTCGAAAATAAAGAAAAGTGTAAAGACGAAAAATGTTCATAAATGTATTTTAGTAAGAATAAAGATAATTAAAAATTTAGAAATTAATCAAAAGAATATTCAAAGAGTAAAAATGAGAAGTCGAAAATAAAGAAAAGTGTAAAGACGAAAAATGTTCATAAATGAATTTTAGTAAGATTAAAGATAATTAAAAATTTAGAAATTAATCAAAAGAATATTCAAAGAGTAAAAATGAGAAGTCGAAAATAAAGAAAAGTATTATGACGAAATTAATCATAAATGTATTTTAGTAAGAATAAAGATATTTAAAAATTTAGAAATTAATCAAAAGAATATTCGAAGAGTAAAAAAGAGAAGTCGAAATCAAAGAAAAGTGTAAAGACGAAAAATGTTCATAAATGAATTTTAGTAAGAATAAAGATAATTAAAAATTTAGAAATTAATCAAAAGAATATTCAAAGAGTAAAAATGAGAAGTCGAAAATAAAGAAAAGTGTAAAGACGAAAAATGTTCATAAATGTATTTTAGAAAGAATAAAGATATTTAAAAATTTAGAAATTAATCAAAAGAATATTCAAAGAGTCAAATGAGAAATATAAAATAAAGAAAAGTGTAAAGACGAAAAATGTTCATAAATGTATTTTAGTAAGAATAAAGATATTTAAAAATTTAGAAATTAATCAAAAGAATATTCAAAGAGTAAAAATGAGAAGTCGAAAATAAAGAAAAGTGTTAAGACGAAAAATGTTCATAAATGTATTTTAGTAAGAATAAAGATATTTAAAAATTTCGAAATTAATCAAAAGAATATTCAAAGAGTAAAAATGAGAAATCGAAAATAAAGAAAAGTGTAAAGACGAAAAATGTTCATAAATGTATTTTAGTAAGAATAAAGATATTTAAAAATTTAGAAATTAATCAAAAGAATATTCAAAGAGTAAAAATGAGAAGTCGAAAATAAAGAAAAGTGTAAAGACGAAAAATGTTCATAAATGTATTTTAGTAAGAATAAAGATATTTAAAAATTTAGAAATTAATCAAAAGAATATTCGAAGAGTAAAAAAGAGAAGTCGAAATCAAAGAAAAGTGTAAAGACGAAAAATGGTCATAAATGTATTTTGGAGAGAATAAAGATATTTAAAAATTTAGAAATTAATCAAAAGAATATTCAAAGAGTAAAAATGAGAAGTCGAAAATAAAGTAAGTGTAAAGACGAAAAATGTTCATAAATGTATTTTAGAGAGAATAAAGATATTTAAAAATTTAGAAATTAATCAAAAGAATATTCAAAGAGTAAAAATGAGAAGTCGAAAATAAAGAAAAGTGTAAAGACGAAAAATGTTCATAAATGTATTTTAGAAAGAATAAAGATATTTAAAAATTTAGAAATTAATCAAAAGAATATTCAAAGAGTCAAATGAGAAATATAAAATAAAGAAAAGTGTAAAGACGAAAAATGTTCATAAATGTATTTTAGTAAGAATAAAGATAATTAAAAATTTAGAAATTAATCAAAAGAATATTCAAAGAGTAAAAATGAGAAGTCGAAAATAAAGAAAAGTGTAAAGACGAAAAATGTTCATAAATGTATTTTAGAGAGAATAAAGATATTTAAAAATTTAGAAATTAATCAAAAGAATATTCAAAGAGTAAAAATGAGAAGTAGAAAATAAAAATATTAAAATCGAATCTAATCATAAATGTATTTTAGAGAGAATAAAGATATTTAAAAATTTCGAAATTAATCAAAAGAATATTCAAAGAGTAAAAATGAGAAGTCGAAAATAAAGAAAAGTGTAAAGACGAAAAATGTTCATAAATGTATTTTAGTAAGAATAAAGATAATTAAAAATTTAGAAATTAATCAAAAGAATATTCAAAGAGTAAAAATGAGAAGTCGAAAATAAAGAAAAGTGTAAAGACGAAAAATGTTCATAAATGAATTTTAGTAAGAATAAAGATAATTAAAAATTTAGAAATTAATCAAAAGAATATTCAAAGAGTAAAAATGAGAAGTCGAAAATAAAGAAAAGTGTAAAGACGAAAAATGTTCATAAATGAATTTTAGTAAGAATAAAGATATTTAAAAATTTAGAAATTAATCAAAAGAATATTCAAAGAGTAAAAATGAGAAGTCGAAAATAAAGAAAAGTGTAAAGACGAAAAATGTTCATAAATGTATTTTAGTAAGAATAAAGATATTTAAAAATTTAGAAATTAATCAAAAGAATATTCAAAGAGTAAAAATGAGAAGTCGAAAATAAAGAAAAGTGTAAAGACGAAAAATGTTCATAAATGTATTTTAGTAAGAATAAAGATAATTAAAAATTTAGAAATTAATCAAAAGAATATTCAAAGAGTAAAAATGAGAAGTCGAAAATAAAGAAAAGTGTAAAGACGAAAAATGTTCATAAATGTATTTTAGTAAGAATAAAGATAATTAAAAATTTAGAAATTAATCAAAAGAATATTCAAAGAGTAAAAATGAGAAGTAGAAAATAAAAATATTAAAATCGAATCTAATCATAAATGTATTTTAGAGAGAATAAAGATATTTAAAAATTTCGGAGGTAATAAAGAATATTCAAAAAGTAAAATGAGAAGTCGAAAATAAAGAAAAGTGTAAAGACGAAAAATGTTCATAAATGTATTTTGGAAAGAATAAAGATATTTAAAAATTTAGAAATTAATCAAAAGAATATTCAAAGAGTAAAAATGAGAAGTCGAAAATAAAAATATTAAAATCGAATCTAATCATAATTGTATTTTATTAAGAATAAAGATATTTAAAAATTTAGAAATTAATTAAAAGAATATTCAAAGAGTAAAATGAGAAGTCGAAAATAAAGAAAAGTGTAAAGACGAAAAATGTTCATAAATGTATTTTAGTAAGAATAAAGATATTTAAAAATTTAGAAATTAATCAAAAGAATATTCAAGGAGTAAAAATGAGAAGTCGAAAATAAAGAAAAGTGTAAAGTCGAAAAATGTTCATAAATGTATTTTAGTAAGAATAAAGATATTTAAAAATTTAGAAATTAATCAAAAGAATATTCAAAGAGTAAAAATGAGAAATCGAAAATAAAGAAAAGTGTAAAGACGAAATTAATCATAAATGTATTTTAGTAAGAATAAAGATATTTAAAAATTTCGAAATTAATCAAAAGAATATTCAAAGAGTAAAAATGAGAAGTCGAAAATAAAAATATTAAAATCGAATCTAATCATAAATGTATTTTAGAGAGAATAAAGATATTTAAAAATTTCGAAGGTAATAAAGAATATTCAAAAAGTAAAATGAGAAGTCGAAAATAAAGAAAAGTGTAAAGACGAAAAATGTTCATAAATGTATTTTGGAAAGAATAAAGATATTTAAAAATTTCGAAATTAATCAAAAGAATATTCAAAGAGTAAAAATGAGAAGTCGAAAATAAAGAAAAGTGTAAAGACGAAAAATGTTCATAAATGAATTTTAGTAAGAATAAAGATATTTAAAAATTTCGAAATTAATCAAAAGAATATTCAAAGAGTAAAAATGAGAAGTCGAAAATAAAGAAAAGTGTAAAGACGAAAAATGTTCATAAATGTATTTTAGTAAGAATAAAGATATTAAAAAATTTAGAAATTAATCAAAAGAATATTCAAAGAGTCAAATGAGAAATCGAAAATAAAGAAAAGTGTTATGACGAAAAATGTTCATAAATGTATTTTAGTAAGAATAAAGATATTTAAAAATTTAGAAATTAATCAAAAGAATATTCAAAGAGTAAAAATGAGAAGTCGAAAATAAAGAAAAGTGTTAAGACGAAAAATGTTCATAAATGTATTTTAGTAAGAATAAAGATATTTAAAAATTTCGAAATTAATCAAAAGAATATTCAAAGAGTAAAAATGAGAAATCGAAAATAAAGAAAAGTGTAAAGACGAAAAATGTTCATAAATGTATTTTAGTAAGAATAAAGATATTTAAAAATTTAGAAATTAATCAAAAGAATATTCAAAGAGTAAAAATGAGAAGTCGAAAATAAAGAAAAGTGTAAAGACGAAAAATGTTCATAAATGTATTTTAGTAAGAATAAAGATATTTAAAAATTTAGAAATTAATCAAAAGAATATTCGAAGAGTAAAAAAGAGAAGTCGAAATCAAAGAAAAGTGTAAAGACGAAAAATGGTCATAAATGTATTTTGGAGAGAATAAAGATATTTAAAAATTTAGAAATTAATCAAAAGAATATTCAAAGAGTAAAAATGAGAAGTCGAAAATAAAGTAAGTGTAAAGACGAAAAATGTTCATAAATGTATTTTAGAGAGAATAAAGATATTTAAAAATTTAGAAATTAATCAAAAGAATATTCAAAGAGTAAAAATGAGAAGTCGAAAATAAAGAAAAGTGTAAAGACGAAAAATGTTCATAAATGTATTTTAGAAAGAATAAAGATATTTAAAAATTTAGAAATTAATCAAAAGAATATTCAAAGAGTCAAATGAGAAATATAAAATAAAGAAAAGTGTAAAGACGAAAAATGTTCATAAATGTATTTTAGTAAGAATAAAGATAATTAAAAATTTAGAAATTAATCAAAAGAATATTCAAAGAGTAAAAATGAGAAGTCGAAAATAAAGAAAAGTGTAAAGACGAAAAATGTTCATAAATGTATTTTAGAAAGAATAAAGATATTTAAAAATTTAGAAATTAATCAAAAGAATATTCAAAGAGTCAAATGAGAAATATAAAATAAAGAAAAGTGTAAAGACGAAAAATGTTCATAAATGTATTTTAGTAAGAATAAAGATAATTAAAAATTTAGAAATTAATCAAAAGAATATTCAAAGAGTAAAAATGAGAAGTCGAAAATAAAGAAAAGTGTAAAGACGAAAAATGTTCATAAATGTATTTTAGAGAGAATAAAGATATTTAAAAATTTAGAAATTAATCAAAAGAATATTCAAAGAGTAAAAATGAGAAGTAGAAAATAAAAATATTAAAATCGAATCTAATCATAAATGTATTTTAGAGAGAATAAAGATATTTAAAAATTTCGAAATTAATCAAAAGAATATTCAAAGAGTAAAAATGAGAAGTCGAAAATAAAGAAAAGTGTAAAGACGAAAAATGTTCATAAATGTATTTTAGTAAGAATAAAGATAATTAAAAATTTAGAAATTAATCAAAAGAATATTCAAAGAGTAAAAATGAGAAGTCGAAAATAAAGAAAAGTGTAAAGACGAAAAATGTTCATAAATGAATTTTAGTAAGAATAAAGATAATTAAAAATTTAGAAATTAATCAAAAGAATATTCAAAGAGTAAAAATGAGAAGTCGAAAATAAAGAAAAGTGTAAAGACGAAAAATGTTCATAAATGAATTTTAGTAAGAATAAAGATATTTAAAAATTTAGAAATTAATCAAAAGAATATTCAAAGAGTAAAAATGAGAAGTCGAAAATAAAGAAAAGTGTAAAGACGAAAAATGTTCATAAATGTATTTTAGTAAGAATAAAGATATTTAAAAATTTAGAAATTAATCAAAAGAATATTCAAAGAGTAAAAATGAGAAGTCGAAAATAAAGAAAAGTGTAAAGACGAAAAATGTTCATAAATGTATTTTAGTAAGAATAAAGATAATTAAAAATTTAGAAATTAATCAAAAGAATATTCAAAGAGTAAAAATGAGAAGTCGAAAATAAAGAAAAGTGTAAAGACGAAAAATGTTCATAAATGTATTTTAGTAAGAATAAAGATAATTAAAAATTTAGAAATTAATCAAAAGAATATTCAAAGAGTAAAAATGAGAAGTAGAAAATAAAAATATTAAAATCGAATCTAATCATAAATGTATTTTAGAGAGAATAAAGATATTTAAAAATTTCGGAGGTAATAAAGAATATTCAAAAAGTAAAATGAGAAGTCGAAAATAAAGAAAAGTGTAAAGACGAAAAATGTTCATAAATGTATTTTGGAAAGAATAAAGATATTTAAAAATTTAGAAATTAATCAAAAGAATATTCAAAGAGTAAAAATGAGAAGTCGAAAATAAAAATATTAAAATCGAATCTAATCATAATTGTATTTTATTAAGAATAAAGATATTTAAAAATTTAGAAATTAATTAAAAGAATATTCAAAGAGTAAAATGAGAAGTCGAAAATAAAGAAAAGTGTAAAGACGAAAAATGTTCATAAATGTATTTTAGTAAGAATAAAGATATTTAAAAATTTAGAAATTAATCAAAAGAATATTCAAGGAGTAAAAATGAGAAGTCGAAAATAAAGAAAAGTGTAAAGTCGAAAAATGTTCATAAATGTATTTTAGTAAGAATAAAGATATTTAAAAATTTAGAAATTAATCAAAAGAATATTCAAAGAGTAAAAATGAGAAATCGAAAATAAAGAAAAGTGTAAAGACGAAATTAATCATAAATGTATTTTAGTAAGAATAAAGATATTTAAAAATTTCGAAATTAATCAAAAGAATATTCAAAGAGTAAAAATGAGAAGTCGAAAATAAAAATATTAAAATCGAATCTAATCATAAATGTATTTTAGAGAGAATAAAGATATTTAAAAATTTCGAAGGTAATAAAGAATATTCAAAAAGTAAAATGAGAAGTCGAAAATAAAGAAAAGTGTAAAGACGAAAAATGTTCATAAATGTATTTTGGAAAGAATAAAGATATTTAAAAATTTCGAAATTAATCAAAAGAATATTCAAAGAGTAAAAATGAGAAGTCGAAAATAAAGAAAAGTGTAAAGACGAAAAATGTTCATAAATGAATTTTAGTAAGAATAAAGATATTTAAAAATTTCGAAATTAATCAAAAGAATATTCAAAGAGTAAAAATGAGAAGTCGAAAATAAAGAAAAGTGTAAAGACGAAAAATGTTCATAAATGTATTTTAGTAAGAATAAAGATATTAAAAAATTTAGAAATTAATCAAAAGAATATTCAAAGAGTCAAATGAGAAATCGAAAATAAAGAAAAGTGTTATGACGAAAAATGTTCATAAATGTATTTTAGAGAGAATAAAGATATTTAAAAATTTAGAAATTAATCAAAAGAATATTCAAAGAGTAAAAATGAGAAGTCGAAAATAAAGAAAAGTATTATGACGAAATTAATCATAAATGTATTTTAGAGAGAATAAAGATATTTAAAAGTTTAGAAATTAATCAAAAGAATATTCAAAGAGTAAAAATGAGAAGTCGAAAATAAAGAAAAGTGTAAAGACGAAAAATGTTCATAAATGTATTTTAGTAAGAATAAAGATATTTAAAAATTTCGAAATTAATCAAAAGAATATTCAAAGATTCAAATGAGAAATCGAAAATAAAGAAAAGTGTTAAGACGAAAAATGTTCATAAATGTATTTTATTAAGAATAAAGATATTTAAAAATTTAGAAATTAATCAAAAGAATATTCAAAGATTCAAATGAGAAATCGAAAATAAAGAAAAGTGTTAAGACGAAAAATGTTCATAAATGTATTTTAGTAAGAATAAAGATATTTAAAAATTTCGAAATTAATCAAAAGAATATTCAAAGAGTAAAAATGAGAAGTCGAAAATAAAGAAAAGTGTAAAGACGAAAAATGTTCATAAATGTATTTTAGTAAGAATAAAGATATTAAAAAATTTAGAAATTAATCAAAAGAATATTCAAAGAGTCAAATGAGAAATCGAAAATAAAGAAAAGTGTTATGACGAAAAATGTTCATAAATGTATTTTAGAGAGAATAAAGATATTTAAAAATTTAGAAATTAATCAAAAGAATATTCGAAGAGTAAAAATGAGAAGTCGAAAATAAAGAAAAGTATTATGACGAAATTAATCATAAATGTATTTTAGAGAGAATAAAGATATTTAAAAGTTTAGAAATTAATCAAAAGAATATTCAAAGAGTAAAAATGAGAAGTCGAAAATAAAGAAAAGTGTAAAGACGAAAAATGTTCATAAATGTATTTTAGTAAGAATAAAGATATTTAAAAATTTCGAAATTAATCAAAAGAATATTCAAAGAGTCAAATGAGAAATCGAAAATAAAGAAAAGTGTTATGACGAAAAATGTTCATAAATGTATTTTAGAGAGAATAAAGATATTTAAAAATTTAGAAATTAATCAAAAGAATATTCGAAGAGTAAAAATGAGAAGTCGAAAATAAAGAAAAGTATTATGACGAAATTAATCATAAATGTATTTTAGAGAGAATAAAGATATTTAAAAGTTTAGAAATTAATCAAAAGAATATTCAAAGAGTAAAAATGAGAAGTCGAAAATAAAGAAAAGTGTAAAGACGAAAAATGTTCATAAATGTATTTTAGTAAGAATAAAGATATTTAAAAATTTCGAAATTAATCAAAAGAATATTCAAAGATTCAAATGAGAAATCGAAAATAAAGAAAAGTGTTAAGACGAAAAATGTTCATAAATGTATTTTATTAAGAATAAAGATATTTAAAAATTTAGAAATTAATCAAAAGAATATTCAAAGATTCAAATGAGAAATCGAAAATAAAGAAAAGTGTTAAGACGAAAAATGTTCATAAATGTATTTTAGTAAGAATAAAGATATTAAAAAATTTAGAAATTAATCAAAAGAATATTCAAAGAGTCAAATGAGAAATCGAAAATAAAGAAAAGTGTTATGACGAAAAATGTTCATAAATGTATTTTAGAGAGAATAAAGATATTTAAAAATTTAGAAATTAATCAAAAGAATATTCGAAGAGTAAAAATGAGAAGTCGAAAATAAAGAAAAGTATTATGACGAAATTAATCATAAATGTATTTTAGAGAGAATAAAGATATTTAAAAGTTTAGAAATTAATCAAAAGAAAATTCAAAGAGTAAAAATGAGAAGTCGAAAATAAAGAAAAGTGTAAAGACGAAAAATGTTCATAAATGTATTTTATTAAGAATAAAGATATTTAAAAATTTCGAAATTAATCAAAAGAATATTCAAAGAGTAAAAATGAGAAGTCGAAAATAAAAATATTAAAATCGAATCTAATCATAAATGTATTTTAGAGAGAATAAAGATATTTAAAAATTTCGAAGGTAATAAAGAATATTCAAAAAGTAAAATGAGAATTCGAAAATAAAGAAAAGTATTATGACGAAATTAATCGTAAATGTATCTTAGAAAGAATAAAGATATTTAAAAATTTCGAAATTAATCAAAAGAATATTCAAAGAGTAAAAATGAGAAGTCGAAAATAAAGAAAAGTGTAAAGACGAAAAATGTTCATAAATGTATTTTAGAGAGAATAAAGATATTTAAAAATTTAGAAATTAATCAAAAGAATATTCAAAGAGTAAAAATGAGAAGTCGAAAATAAATAAAAGTGTAAAGACGAAAAATGTTCATAAATGTATTTTGGAAAGAATAAAGATATTTAAAAATTTCGAAAATAATCAAAAGAATATTCAAAGAGTCAAATGAGAAGTCGAAAATAAATAAAAGTGTAAAGACGAAAAATGTTCAAAAATGTATTTTAGTAAGAATAAAGATATTTAAAAATTTAGAAATTAATCAAAAGAATATTCAAAGAGTAAAAAAGAGAAGTCGAAATCAAAGAAAAGTGTAAAGACGAAAAATGTTCATAAATGTATTTTATTAAGAATAAAGATATTTAAAAATTTAGAAATTAATCAAAAGAATATTCAAAGAGTAAAAATGAGAAGTCGAAAATAAAGAAAAGTGTAAAGACGAAAAATGTTCAAAAATCTATTTTAGTAAGAAAAAAGATATTTAAAAATTTCGAAATTAATCAAAAGAATATTCAAAGAGTCAAATGAGAAGTCGAAAATAAAGAAAAGTGTTAAGACGAAAAATGTTCATAAATGTATTTTATTAAGAATAAAGATATTTAAAAATTTCGAAATTAATCAAAAGAATATTCAAAGAGTAAAAATGAGAAGTCGAAAATAAAAATATTAAAATCGAATCTAATCATAAATGTATTTTAGAGAGAATAAAGATATTTAAAAATTTCGAAGGTAATAAAGAATATTCAAAAAGTAAAATGAGAAGTCGAAAATAAAGAAAAGTGTAAAGACGAAAAATGTTCATAAATGTATTTTAGTAAGAATAAAGATATTTAAAAATTTAGAAATTAATAAAAAGAATATTCAAAGAGTAAAAATGAGAAGTCGAAAATAAAGAAAAGTGTAAAGACGAAAAATGTTCATAAATGTATTTTAGTAAGAATAAAGATTTTAAAAATTTAGAAATTAATCAAAAGAATATTCAAAGATTCAAATGAGAAGTCGAAAATAAAGAAAAGTGTAAGGACGAAATTAATGATAAATGTATTTTGGAAAGAATAAAGATATTTAAAAATTTAGAAATTAATCAAAAGAATATTCAAAGAGTAAAAATGAGAAGTCGAAAATAAAGAAAAGTGTAAAGACGAAAAATGTTCATAAATGTATTTTAGTAAGAATAAAGATATTTAAAAATTTAGAAATTAATCAAAAGAATATTCAAAGAGTAAAAATGAGAAATCGAAAATAAAGAAAAGTGTAAAGACGAAAAATGTTCATAAATGTATTTTAGTAAGAATAAAGATATTTAAAAATTTAGAAATTAATCAAAAGAATATTCAAAGAGTAAAAATGAGAAGTCGAAAATAAAGAAAAGTGTAAAGACGAAAAATGTTCATAAATGTATTTTAGTAAGAATAAAGATATTTAAAAATTTCGAAATTAATCAAAAGAATATTCAAAGAGTAAAAATGAGAAGTCGAAAATAAAGAAAAGTGTAAAGACGAAAAATGTTCATAAATGTATTTTAGTAAGAATAAAGATATTTAAAAATTTAGAAATTAATCAAAAGAATATTCAAAGAGTCAAATGAGAAATATAAAATAAAGAAAAGTGTAAAGACGAAAAATGTTCATAAATGTATTTTATTAAGAATAAAGATATTTAAAAATTTCGAAATTAATCAAAAGAATATTCAAAGAGTAAAAATGAGAAGTCGAAAAAAAAGAAAAGTGTAAAGACGAAAAATGTTCATAAATGTATTTTAGTAAGAATAAAGATATTTAAAAATTTCGAAATTAATCAAAAGAATATTCAAAGAGTAAAAATGAGAAGTCGAAAATAAAGAAAAGTATTATGACGAAATTAATCATAAATGTATTTTAGTAAGAATAAAGATATTTAAAAATTTAGAAATTAATCAAAAGAATATTCAAAGAGTAAAAATGAGAAGTCGAAAATAAAGAAAAGTGTTAAGACGAAAAATGTTCATAAATGTATTTTAGTAAGAATAAAGATATTTAAAAATTTAGAAATTAATCAAAAGAATATTCAAAGAGTAAAAATGAGAAATCGAAAATAAAGAAAAGTGTAAAGACGAAAAATGTTCATAAATGTATTTTAGTAAGAATAAAGATATTTAAAAATTTAGAAATTAATCAAAAGAATATTCAAAGAGTAAAAATGAGAAGTCGAAAATAAAGAAAAGTGTAAGGACGAAATTAATGATAAATGTATTTTGGAAAGAATAAAGATATTTAAAAATTTAGAAATTAATCAAAAGAATATTCAAAGAGTAAAAATGAGAAGTCGAAAATAAAGAAAAGTGTAAAGACGAAAAATGTTCATAAATGTATTTTAGTAAGAATAAAGATATTTAAAAATTTAGAAATTAATCAAAAGAATATTCGAAGAGTAAAAATGAGAAGTCGAAAATAAAGAAAAGTATTATGACGAAATTAATCATAAATGTATTTTAGTAAGAATAAAGATATTTAAAAGTTTAGAAATTAATCAAAAGAATATTCAAAGAGTAAAAATGAGAAGTCGAAAATAAAGAAAAGTGTAAAGACGAAAAATGTTCATAAATGTATTTTAGAAAGAATAAAGATATTTAAAAATTTCGAAATTAATCAAAAGAATATTCAAAGAGTAAAAATGAGAAGTCGAAAATAAAGAAAAGTGTAAAGACGAAAAATGTTCATAAATGTATTTTAGTAAGAATAAAGATATTTAAAAATTTAGAAATTAATCAAAAGAATATTCGAAGAGTAAAAATGAGAAGTCGAAAATAAAGAAAAGTGTAAAGACGAAAAATGTTCATAAATGTATTTTAGTAAGAATAAAGATAATTAAAAATTTAGAAATTAATCAAAAGAATATTCAAAGAGTAAAAATGAGAAGTAGAAAATAAAAATATTAAAATCGAATCTAATCATAAATGTATTTTAGAGAGAATAAAGATATTTAAAAATTTCGAAGGTAATAAAGAATATTCAAAAAGTAAAATGAGAAGTCGAAAATAAAGAAAAGTGTAAAGACGAAAAATGTTCATAAATGTATTTTGGAAAGAATAAAGATATTTAAAAATTTAGAAATTAATCAAAAGAATATTCAAAGAGTAAAAATGAGAAGTCGAAAATAAAGAAAAGTGTAAAGACGAAAAATGTTCATAAATGTATTTTAGTAAGAATAAAGATATTTAAAAATTTAGAAATTAATCAAAAGAATATTCAAAGAGTAAAAATGAGAAGTCGAAAATAAAGAAAAGTGTTAAGACGAAAAATGTTCATAAATGTATTTTAGTAAGAATAAAGATATTTAAAAATTTAGAAATTAATCAAAAGAATATTCAAAGAGTAAAAATGAGAAATCGAAAATAAAGAAAAGTGTAAAGACGAAAAATGTTCATAAATGTATTTTAGTAAGAATAAAGATATTTAAAAATTTAGAAATTAATCAAAAGAATATTCAAAGAGTAAAAATGAGAAGTCGAAAATAAAGAAAAGTGTAAAGACGAAAAATGTTCATAAATGTATTTTAGTAAGAATAAAGATATTTAAAAATTTCGAAATTAATCAAAAGAATATTCAAAGAGTAAAAATGAGAAGTCGAAAATAAAGAAAAGTGTAAAGACGAAAAATGTTCATAAATGTATTTTAGTAAGAATAAAGATAATTAAAAATTTAGAAATTAATCAAAAGAATATTCAAAGAGTAAAAATGAGAAGTAGAAAATAAAAATATTAAAATCGAATCTAATCATAAATGTATTTTAGAGAGAATAAAGATATTTAAAAATTTCGAAGGTAATAAAGAATATTCAAAAAGTAAAATGAGAAGTCGAAAATAAAGAAAAGTGTAAAGACGAAAAATGTTCATAAATGTATTTTGGAAAGAATAAAGATATTTAAAAATTTAGAAATTAATCAAAAGAATATTCAAAGAGTAAAAATGAGAAGTCGAAAATAAAAATATTAAAATCGAATCTAATCATAATTGTATTTTATTAAGAATAAAGATATTTAAAAATTTAGAAATTAATCAAAAGAATATTCAAAGAGTAAAAATGAGAAGTCGAAAATAAAAATATTAAAATCGAATCTAATCATAAATGTATTTTAGAGAGAATAAAAATATTTAAAAATTTCGAAGGTAAAAAAGAATATTCAAAAAGTAAAATGAGAAGTCGAAAATAAAGAAAAGTGTAAAGACGAAAAATGTTCATAAATGTATTTTATTAAGAATAAAGATATTTAAAAATTTAGAAATTAATCAAAAGAATATTCAAAGAGTAAAAATGAGAAGTCGAAAATAAAAATATTAAAATCGAATCTAATCATAATTGTATTTTATTAAGAATAAAGATATTTAAAAATTTAGAAATTAATCAAAAGAATATTCAAAGAGTAAAAATGAGAAGTCGAAAATAAAAATATTAAAATCGAATCTAATCATAAATGTATTTTAGTAAGAATAAAGATATTTAAAAATTTAGAAATCAATCAAAAGAATATTCAAAGATTCAAATGAGAAATCGAAAATAAAGAAAAGTGTAAAGACGAAAAATGTTCATAAATGTATTTTAGTAAGAATAAAGATATTTAAAAATTTAGAAATTAATCAAAAGAATATTCAAAGAGTAAAAATGAGAAGTCGAAAATAAAAATATTAAAATCGAATCTAATCATAATTGTATTTTAGTAAGAATAAAGATATTTAAAAATTTCGAAATTAATCAAAAGAATATTCAAAGAGTAAAAATGAGAAGTCGAAAATAAAGAAAAGTGTAAAGACGAAAAATGTTCATAAATGTATTTTAGTAAGAATAAAGATATTTAAAAATTTAGAAATTAATCAAAAGAATATTCAAAGAGTCAAATGAGAAATATAAAATAAAGAAAAGTGTAAAGACGAAAAATGTTCATAAATGTATTTTAGTAAGAATAAAGATATTTAAAAATTTCGAAATTAATCAAAAGAATATTCAAAGAGTAAAAATGAGAAGTCGAAAATAAAGAAAAGTGTAAAGACGAAAAATGTTCATAAATGTATTTTAGTAAGAATAAAGATATTTAAAAATTTCGAAATTAATCAAAAGAATATTCAAAGAGTAAAAATGAGAAGTCGAAAATAAAAATATTAAAATCGAATCTAATCATAAATGTATTTTAGAGAGAATAAAGATATTTAAAAATTTCGAAGGTAATAAAGAATATTCAAAAAGTAAAATGAGAATTCGAAAATAAAGAAAAGTATTATGACGAAATTAATCGTAAATGTATCTTAGAAAGAATAAAGATATTAAAAAATTTAGAAATTAATCAAAAGAATATTCAAAGTGTAAAAATGAGAAGTCGAAAATAAAGAAAAGTGTAAAGACGAAAAATGTTCAAAAATCTATTTTGGAGAGAATAAAGATATTTAAAAATTTCGAAATTAATCAAAAGAATATTCAAAGAGTCAAATGAGAAATCGAAAATAAAGAAAAGTGTAAAGACGAAAAATGTTCATAAATGTATTTTAGTAAGAATAAAGATATTTAAAAATTTCGAAGGTAATAAAGAATATTCAAAGAGTAAAATGAGAAGTCGAAAATAAAGAAAAGTGTAAAGACGAAAAATGTTCATAAATGTATTTTAGTAAGAATAAAGATATTTAAAAATTTAGAAATTAATCAAAAGAATATTCAAAGAGTAAAAATGAGAAGTCGAAAATAAAGAAAAGTGTAAAGACGAAAAATGTTCAAAAATCTATTTTGGAGAGAATAAAGATATTTAAAAATTTCGAAATTAATCAAAAGAATATTCAAAGAGTCAAATGAGAAATCGAAAATAAAGAAAAGTGTAAAGACGAAAAATGTTCATAAATGTATTTTAGTAAGAATAAAGATATTTAAAAATTTCGAAGGTAATAAAGAATATTCAAAGAGTAAAATGAGAAGTCGAAAATAAAGAAAAGTGTAAAGACGAAAAATGTTCATAAATGTATTTTAGTAAGAATAAAGATATTTAAAAATTTAGAAATTAATCAAAAGAATATTCAAGGAGTAAAAATGAGAAGTCGAAAATAAAAATATTAAAATCGAATCTAATCATTATTGTATTTTAGTAAGAATAAAGATATTTAAAAATTTCGAAATTAATCAAAAGAATATTCAAAGAGTAAAAATGAGAAATATAATATAAAGAAAAGTGTAAAGACGAAAAATGTTCATAAATGTATTTTAGAAAGAATAAAGATATTTAAAAATTTAGAAATTAATCAAAAGAATATTCAAAGAGTAAAAATGAGAAGTCGAAAATAAAGAAAAGTGTTAAGACGAAAAAAGTTCATAAATGTATTTTATTAAGAATAAAGATATTTAAAAGTTTAGAAATTAATCAAAAGAATATTCAAAGAGTCAAATGAGAAGTCGAAAATAAAGAAAAGTGTAAAGACGAAAAATGTTCATAAATGTATTTTATTAAGAATAAAGATATTTAAAAATTTAGAAATTAATCAAAAGAATATTCAAAGAGTAAAAATGAGAAGTCGAAAATAAAAATATTAAAATCGAATCTAATCATTATTGTATTTTAGAGAGAATAAAGATATTTAAAAATTTAGAAATTAATCAAAAGAATATTCAAAGAGTAAAAATGAGAAATCGAAAATAAAGAAAAGTGTAAAGACGAAATTAATCATAAATGTATTTTAGTAAGAATAAAGATATTTAAAAATTTCGAAATTAATCAAAAGAATATTCAAAGAGTAAAAATGAGAAGTTGAAATAAAGAAAAGTGTAAAGACGAAAAATGTTCATAAATGTATTTTAGTAAGAATAAAGATAATTAAAAATTTAGAAATTAATCAAAAGAATATTCAAAGAGTAAAAATGAGAAGTCGAAAATAAATAAAAGTGTAAAGACGAAAAATGTTCATAAATGTATTTTGGAAAGAATAAAGATATTTAAAAATTTCGAAAATAATCAAAAGAATATTCAAAGAGTCAAATGAGAAGTCGAAAATAAATAAAAGTGTAAAGACGAAAAATGTTCAAAAATGTATTTTAGTAAGAATAAAGATATTTAAAAATTTAGAAATTAATCAAAAGAATATTCAAAGAGTAAAAAAGAGAAGTCGAAATCAAAGAAAAGTGTAAAGACGAAAAATGTTCATAAATGTATTTTATTAAGAATAAAGATATTTAAAAATTTAGAAATTAATCAAAAGAATATTCAAAGAGTAAAAATGAGAAGTCGAAAATAAAGAAAAGTGTAAAGACGAAAAATGTTCAAAAATGTATTTTGGAAAGAAAAAAGATATTTAAAAATTTCGAAATTAATCAAAAGAATATTCAAAGAGTCAAATGAGAAGTCGAAAATAAAGAAAAGTGTTAAGACGAAAAATGTTCATAAATGTATTTTATTAAGAATAAAGATATTTAAAAATTTAGAAATTAATCAAAAGAATATTCAAAGAGTAAAAATGAGAAGTCGAAAATAAAGAAAAGTGTTAAGACGAAAAATGTTCATAAATGTATTTTATTAAGAATAAAGATATTTAAAAATTTCGAAGGTAATAAAGAATATTCAAAAAGTAAAATGAGAAGTCGAAAATAAAGAAAAGTGTAAAGACGAAAAATGTTCATAAATGTATTTTAGTAAGAATAAAGATATTTAAAAATTTAGAAATTAATCAAAAGAATATTCAAGGAGTAAAAATGAGAAGTCGAAAATAAAGAAAAGTGTTAAGTCGAAAAATGTTCATAAATGTATTTTATTAAGAATAAAGATATTTAAAAATTTAGAAATTAATCAAAAGAATATTCAAAGAGTAAAAATGAGAAGTCGAAAATAAAAATATTAAAATCGAATCTAATCATAAATGTATTTTAGAGAGAATAAAGATATTTAAAAATTTCGAAGGTAATAAAGAATATTCAAAAAGTAAAATGAGAAGTCGAAAATAAAGAAAAGTGTTAAGACGAAAAATGTTCATAAATGTATTTTAGTAAGAATAAAGATATTTAAAAATTTAGAAATTAATCAAAAGAATATTCAAAGAGTAAAAATGAGAAATCGAAAATAAAGAAAAGTGTAAAGACGAAAAATGTTCATAAATGTATTTTAGTAAGAATAAAGATATTTAAAAATTTAGAAATTAATCAAAAGAATATTCAAAGAGTAAAAATGAGAAGTCGAAAATAAAGAAAAGTGTAAAGACGAAAAATGTTCATAAATGTATTTTAGTAAGAATAAAGATATTTAAAAATTTCGAAATTAATCAAAAGAATATTCAAAGAGTAAAAATGAGAAGTCGAAAATAAAGAAAAGTGTAAAGACGAAAAATGTTCATAAATGTATTTTAGTAAGAATAAAGATAATTAAAAATTTAGAAATTAATCAAAAGAATATTCAAAGAGTAAAAATGAGAAGTAGAAAATAAAAATATTAAAATCGAATCTAATCATAAATGTATTTTAGAGAGAATAAAGATATTTAAAAATTTCGAAGGTAATAAAGAATATTCAAAAAGTAAAATGAGAAGTCGAAAATAAAGAAAAGTGTAAAGACGAAAAATGTTCATAAATGTATTTTGGAAAGAATAAAGATATTTAAAAATTTAGAAATTAATCAAAAGAATATTCAAAGAGTAAAAATGAGAAGTCGAAAATAAAAATATTAAAATCGAATCTAATCATAATTGTATTTTATTAAGAATAAAGATATTTAAAAATTTAGAAATTAATCAAAAGAATATTCAAAGAGTAAAAATGAGAAGTCGAAAATAAAAATATTAAAATCGAATCTAATCATAAATGTATTTTAGAGAGAATAAAAATATTTAAAAATTTCGAAGGTAATAAAGAATATTCAAAAAGTAAAATGAGAAGTCGAAAATAAAGAAAAGTGTAAAGACGAAAAATGTTCATAAATGTATTTTATTAAGAATAAAGATATTTAAAAATTTAGAAATTAATCAAAAGAATATTCAAAGAGTAAAAATGAGAAGTCGAAAATAAAAATATTAAAATCGAATCTAATCATAATTGTATTTTATTAAGAATAAAGATATTTAAAAATTTAGAAATTAATCAAAAGAATATTCAAAGAGTAAAAATGAGAAGTCGAAAATAAAAATATTAAAATCGAATCTAATCATAAATGTATTTTAGTAAGAATAAAGATATTTAAAAATTTAGAAATCAATCAAAAGAATATTCAAAGATTCAAATGAGAAATCGAAAATAAAGAAAAGTGTAAAGACGAAAAATGTTCATAAATGTATTTTATTAAGAATAAAGATATTTAAAAATTTAGAAATTAATCAAAAGAATATTCAAAGAGTAAAAATGAGAAGTCGAAAATAAAAATATTAAAATCGAATCTAATCATAATTGTATTTTAGTAAGAATAAAGATATTTAAAAATTTCGAAATTAATCAAAAGAATATTCAAAGAGTAAAAATGAGAAGTCGAAAATAAAGAAAAGTGTAAAGACGAAAAATGTTCAAAAATCTATTTTAGTAAGAATAAAGATATTTAAAAATTTAGAAATTAATCAAAAGAATATTCAAAGAGTCAAATGAGAAATATAAAATAAAGAAAAGTGTAAAGACGAAAAATGTTCATAAATGTATTTTAGTAAGAAAAAAGATATTTAAAAATTTCGAAATTAATCAAAAGAATATTCAAAGAGTAAAAATGAGAAGTCGAAAATAAAGAAAAGTGTAAAGACGAAAAATGTTCATAAATGTATTTTAGTAAGAATAAAGATATTTAAAAATTTCGAAATTAATCAAAAGAATATTCAAAGAGTAAAAATGAGAAGTCGAAAATAAAAATATTAAAATCGAATCTAATCATAAATGTATTTTAGAGAGAATAAAGATATTTAAAAATTTCGAAGGTAATAAAGAATATTCAAAAAGTAAAATGAGAATTCGAAAATAAAGAAAAGTATTATGACGAAATTAATCGTAAATGTATCTTAGAAAGAATAAAGATATTAAAAAATTTAGAAATTAATCAAAAGAATATTCAAAGTGTAAAAATGAGAAGTCGAAAATAAAGAAAAGTGTAAAGACGAAAAATGTTCATAAATGTATTTTATTAAGAATAAAGATATTTAAAGATTTCGAAATTAATCAAAAGAATATTCAAAGAGTAAAAATGAGAAGTCGAAAATAAAGAAAAGTGTAAAGACGAAAAATGTTCAAAAATCTATTTTGGAGAGAATAAAGATATTTAAAAATTTCGAAATTAATCAAAAGAATATTCAAAGAGTCAAATGAGAAATCGAAAATAAAGAAAAGTGTAAAGACGAAAAATGTTCATAAATGTATTTTAGTAAGAATAAAGATATTTAAAAATTTCGAAGGTAATAAAGAATATTCAAAGAGTAAAATGAGAAGTCGAAAATAAAGAAAAGTGTAAAGACGAAAAATGTTCATAAATGTATTTTAGTAAGAATAAAGATATTTAAAAATTTAGAAATTAATCAAAAGAATATTCAAAGAGTAAAAATGAGAAGTCGAAAATAAAAATATTAAAATCGAATCTAATCATTATTGTATTTTAGTAAGAATAAAGATATTTAAAAATTTCGTAATTAATCAAAAGAATATTCAAAGAGTAAAAATGAGAAATATAATATAAAGAAAAGTGTAAAGACGAAAAATGTTCATAAATGTATTTTAGAAAGAATAAAGATATTTAAAAATTTAGAAATTAATCAAAAGAATATTCAAAGAGTAAAAATGAGAAGTCGAAAATAAAGAAAAGTGTTAAGACGAAAAAAGTTCATAAATGTATTTTATTAAGAATAAAGATATTTAAAAGTTTAGAAATTAATCAAAAGAATATTCAAAGAGTCAAATGAGAAGTCGAAAATAAAGAAAAGTGTAAAGACGAAAAATGTTCATAAATGTATTTTATTAAGAATAAAGATATTTAAAAATTTAGAAATTAATCAAAAGAATATTCAAAGAGTAAAAATGAGAAGTCGAAAATAAAAATATTAAAATCGAATCTAATCATTATTGTATTTTAGAGAGAATAAAGATATTTAAAAATTTAGAAATTAATCAAAAGAATATTAAAAAGTAAAATGAGAAGTCGAAAATAAAGAAAAGTGTAAAGACGAAAAATGTTCATAAATGTATTTTGGAAAGAATAAAGATATTTAAAAATTTAGAAATTAATCAAAAGAATATTCAAAGAGTAAAAATGAGAAGTCGAAAATAAAAATATTAAAATCGAATCTAATCATAATTGTATTTTATTAAGAATAAAGATATTTAAAAATTTAGAAATTAATCAAAAGAATATTCAAAGAGTAAAAATGAGAAGTCGAAAATAAAAATATTAAAATCGAATCTAATCATAAATGTATTTTAGAGAGAATAAAAATATTTAAAAATTTCGAAGGTAATAAAGAATATTCAAAAAGTAAAATGAGAAGTCGAAAATAAAGAAAAGTGTAAAGACGAAAAATGTTCATAAATGTATTTTATTAAGAATAAAGATATTTAAAAGTTTAGAAATTAATCAAAAGAATATTCAAAGAGTCAAATGAGAAGTCGAAAATAAAGAAAAGTGTAAAGACGAAAAATGTTCATAAATGTATTTTATTAAGAATAAAGATATTTAAAAATTTAGAAATTAATCAAAAGAATATTCAAAGAGTAAAAATGAGAAGTCGAAAATAAAAATATTAAAATCGAATCTAATCATTATTGTATTTTAGAGAGAATAAAGATATTTAAAAATTTAGAAATTAATCAAAAGAATATTAAAAAGTAAAATGAGAAGTCGAAAATAAAGAAAAGTGTAAAGACGAAAAATGTTCATAAATGTATTTTGGAAAGAATAAAGATATTTAAAAATTTAGAAATTAATCAAAAGAATATTCAAAGAGTAAAAATGAGAAGTCGAAAATAAAAATATTAAAATCGAATCTAATCATAATTGTATTTTATTAAGAATAAAGATATTTAAAAATTTAGAAATTAATCAAAAGAATATTCAAAGAGTAAAAATGAGAAGTCGAAAATAAAAATATTAAAATCGAATCTAATCATAAATGTATTTTAGAGAGAATAAAAATATTTAAAAATTTCGAAGGTAATAAAGAATATTCAAAAAGTAAAATGAGAAGTCGAAAATAAAGAAAAGTGTAAAGACGAAAAATGTTCATAAATGTATTTTATTAAGAATAAAGATATTTAAAAATTTAGAAATTAATCAAAAGAATATTCAAAGAGTAAAAATGAGAAGTCGAAAATAAAAATATTAAAATCGAATCTAATCATAATTGTATTTTATTAAGAATAAAGATATTTAAAAATTTAGAAATTAATCAAAAGAATATTCAAAGAGTAAAAATGAGAAGTCGAAAATAAAAATATTAAAATCGAATCTAATCATAAATGTATTTTAGTAAGAATAAAGATATTTAAAAATTTAGAAATCAATCAAAAGAATATTCAAAGATTCAAATGAGAAATCGAAAATAAAGAAAAGTGTAAAGACGAAAAATGTTCATAAATGTATTTTATTAAGAATAAAGATATTTAAAAATTTAGAAATTAATCAAAAGAATATTCAAAGAGTAAAAATGAGAAGTCGAAAATAAAAATATTAAAATCGAATCTAATCATAATTGTATTTTAGTAAGAATGAAGATATTTAAAAATTTAGAAATTAATCAAAAGAATATTCAAAGAGTAAAAATGAGAAGTCGAAAATAAAGAAAAGTGTAAAGACGAAAAATGTTCAAAAATCTATTTTAGTAAGAATAAAGATATTTAAAAATTTAGAAATTAATCAAAAGAATATTCAAAGAGTCAAATGAGAAATATAAAATAAAGAAAAGTGTAAAGACGAAAAATGTTCATAAATGTATTTTAGTAAGAAAAAAGATATTTAAAAATTTCGAAATTAATCAAAAGAATATTCAAAGAGTAAAAATGAGAAGTCGAAAATAAAGAAAAGTGTAAAGACGAAAAATGTTCATAAATGTATTTTAGTAAGAATAAAGATATTTAAAAATTTAGAAATTAATCAAAAGAATATTCAAAGAGTAAAAATGAGAAGTCGAAAATAAAGAAAAGTGTAAAGACGAAAAATGTTCATAAATGTATTTTATTAAGAATAAAGATATTTAAAAATTTAGAAATTAATCAAAAGAATATTCAAAGAGTAAAAATGAGAAGTCGAAAATAAAAATATTAAAATCGAATCTAATCATTATTGTATTTTAGTAAGAATAAAGATATTTAAAAATTTCGAAATTAATCAAAAGAATATTCAAAGAGTAAAAATGAGAAGTCGAAAATAAAGAAAAGTGTAAAGACGAAAAATGTTCATAAATATATTTTAGAGAGAATAAAGATAATTAAAAATTTAGAAATTAATCAAAAGAATATTCAAAGAGTAAAATGAGAAGTCGAAAATAAAGAAAAGTGTAAAGACGAAAAATGTTCATAAATGTATTTTATTAAGAATAAAGATATTTAAAAATTTCGAAATTAATCAAAAGAATATTCAAAGAGTAAAAATGAGAAGTCGAAAATAAAAATATTAAAATCGAATCTAATCATAAATGTATTTTAGAGAGAATAAAGATATTTAAAAATTTCGAAGGTAATAAAGAATATTCAAAAAGTAAAATGAGAATTCGAAAATAAAGAAAAGTATTATGACGAAATTAATCGTAAATGTATCTTAGAAAGAATAAAGATATTTAAAAATTTAGAAATTAATCAAAAGAATATTCAAAGTGTAAAAATGAGAAGTCGAAAATAAAAATATTAAAATCGAATCTAATCATAAATGTATTTAGGTAAGAATAAAGATATTTAAAGATTTCGAAATTAATCAAAAGAATATTCAAAGAGTAAAAATGAGAAGTCGAAAATAAAGAAAAGTGTAAAGACGAAAAATGTTCAAAAATCTATTTTGGAGAGAATAAAGATATTTAAAAATTTCGAAATTAATCAAAAGAATATTCAAAGAGTCAAATGAGAAATCGAAAATAAAGAAAAGTGTAAAGACGAAAAATGTTCATAAATGTATTTTAGAGAGAATAAAGATATTTAAAAATTTCGAAATTAATCAAAAGAATATTCAAAGAGTAAAAATGAGAAGTCGAAAATAAAGAAAAGTGTAAAGACGAAAA
>CAMPDV010006592.1:0-19955 GCA_946699065.1 Loxodes magnus
CAGAAAGCTTTGTTATTTATTCCACAAAGACAGTCACTTTGCTAAATGTAATTACAATTTGGTTTGCATCTTCCATTCACTTCACTTATGTTCAAACAATACGTAAGACTAGAACATTAGTCAAACGTCGTAGATCCGCAAGCACAATTATTTTAAAAATAAGTGGTACAAAGAGGTAAACATTGACCTGTCGAAGAACTACTATCTTGACAAACGTTTGTTGAGTTACAGAAAGCTTTGTTATTTATTCCACAAAGACAGTCACTTTGCTAAATTGAATTACAATTTGGTTTGCATCTTCCATTCACTTCACTTATGTTCAAACAATACGTAAGACTAGAACATTAGTCAAACGTCGTAGATCCGCAAGCACAATTATTTTAAAAATAAGTGGTACAAAGAGGTAAACATTGACCTGTCGAAGAACTACTATCTTGACAAACGTTTGTTGAGTTACAGAAAGCTTTGTTATTTATTCCACAAAGACAGTCACTTTGCTAAATGTAATTACAATTTGGTTTGCATCTTCCATTCACTTCACTTATGTTCAAACAATACGTAAGACTAGAACATTAGTCAAACGTCGTAGATCCGCAAGCACAATTATTTTAAAAATAAGTGGTACAAAGAGGTAAACATTGACCTGTCGAAGAACTACTATCTTGACAAACGTTTGTTGAGTTACAGAAAGCTTTGTTATTTATTCCACAAAGACAGTCACTTTGCTAAATTGAATTACAATTTGGTTTGCATCTTCCATTCACTTCACTTATGTTCAAACAATACGTAAGACTAGAACATTAGTCAAACGTCGTAGATCCGCAAGCACAATTATTTTAAAAATAAGTGGTACAAAGAGGTAAACATTGACCTGTCGAAGAACTACTATCTTGACAAACGTTTGTTGAGTTACAGAAAGCTTTGTTATTTATTCCACAAAGACATTCACTCTGCTAAATTGAATTACAATTTGGTTTGCATCTTCCATTCACTTCACTTATGTTCAAACAATACGTAAGACTAGAACATTAGTCAAACGTCGTAGATCCGCAAGCACAATTATTTTAAAAATAAGTGGTACAAAGAGGTAAACATTGACCTGTCGAAGAACTACTATCTTGACAAACGTTTGTTGAGTTACAGAAAGCTTTGTTATTTATTCCACAAAGACAGTCACTTTGCTAAATTGAATTACAATTTGGTTTGCATCTTCCATTCACTTCACTTATGTTCAAACAATACGTAAGACTAGAACATTAGTCAAACGTCGTAGATCCGCAAGCACAATTATTTTAAAAATAAGTGGTACAAAGAGGTAAACATTGACCTGTCGAAGAACTACTATCTTGACAAACGTTTGTTGAGTTACAGAAAGCTTTGTTATTTATTCCACAAAGACAGTCACTTTGCTAAATTGAATTACAATTTGGTTTGCATCTTCCATTCACTTCACTTATGTTCAAACAATACGTAAGACTAGAACATTAGTCAAACGTCGTAGATCCGCAAGCACAATTATTTTAAAAATAAGTGGTACAAAGAGGTAAACATTGACCTGTCGAAGAACTACTATCTTGACAAACGTTTGTTGAGTTACAGAAAGCTTTGTTATTTATTCCACAAAGACAGTCACTTTGCTAAATTGAATTACAATTTGGTTTGCATCTTCCATTCACTTCACTTATGTTCAAACAATACGTAAGACTAGAACATTAGTCAAACGTCGTAGATCCGCAAGCACAATTATTTTAAAAATAAGTGGTACAAAGAGGTAAACATTGACCTGTCGAAGAACTACTATCTTGACAAACATTTGTTGAGTTACAGAAAGCTTTGTTATTTATTCCTTAAAGACAGTCACTTTGCTAAATTGAATTACAATTTGGTTTGCATCTTCCATTCACTTCACTTATGTTCAAACAATACGTAAGACTAGAACATTAGTCAAACGTCGTAGATCCGCAAGCACAATTATTTTAAAAATAAGTGGTACAAAGAGGTAAACATTGACCTGTCGAAGAACTACTATCTTGACAAACGTTTGTTGAGTTACAGAAAGCTTTGTTATTTATTCCACAAAGACAGTCACTTTGCTAAATTGAATTACAATTTGGTTTGCATCTTCCATTCACTTCACTTATGTTCAAACAATACGTAAGACTAGAACATTAGTCAAACGTCGTAGATCCGCAAGCACAATTATTTTAAAAATAAGTGGTACAAAGAGGTAAACATTGACCTGTCGAAGAACTACTATCTTGACAAACGTTTGTTGAGTTACAGAAAGCTTTGTTATTTATTCCACAAAGACAGTCACTTTGCTAAATTGAATTACAATTTGGTTTGCATCTTCCATTCACTTCACTTATGTTCAAACAATACGTAAGACTAGAACATTAGTCAAACGTCGTAGATCCGCAAGCACAATTATTTTAAAAATAAGTGGTACAAAGAGGTAAACATTGACCTGTCGAAGAACTACTATCTTGACAAACGTTTGTTGAGTTACAGAAAGCTTTGTTATTTATTCCACAAAGACAGTCACTTTGCTAAATTGAATTACAATTTGGTTTGCATCTTCCATTCACTTCACTTATGTTCAAACAATACGTAAGACTAGAACATTAGTCAAACGTCGTAGATCCGCAAGCACAATTATTTTAAAAATAAGTGGTACAAAGAGGTAAACATTGACCTGTCGAAGAACTACTATCTTGACAAACGTTTGTTGAGTTACAGAAAGCTTTGTTATTTATTCCACAAAGACAGTCACTTTGCTAAATTGAATTACAATTTGGTTTGCATCTTCCATTCACTTCACTTATGTTCAAACAATACGTAAGACTAGAACATTAGTCAAACGTCGTAGATCCGCAAGCACAATTATTTTAAAAATAAGTGGTACAAAGAGGTAAACATTGACCTGTCGAAGAACTACTATCTTGACAAACGTTTGTTGAGTTACAGAAAGCTTTGTTATTTATTCCACAAAGACATTCACTCTGCTAAATTGAATTACAATTTGGTTTGCATCTTCCATTCACTTCACTTATGTTCAAACAATACGTAAGACTAGAACATTAGTCAAACGTCGTAGATCCGCAAGCACAATTATTTTAAAAATAAGTGGTACAAAGAGGTAAACATTGACCTGTCGAAGAACTACTATCTTGACAAACGTTTGTTGAGTTACAGAAAGCTTTGTTATTTATTCCACAAAGACAGTCACTTTGCTAAATTGAATTACAATTTGGTTTGCATCTTCCATTCACTTCACTTATGTTCAAACAATACGTAAGACTAGAACATTAGTCAAACGTCGTAGATCCGCAAGCACAATTATTTTAAAAATAAGTGGTACAAAGAGGTAAACATTGACCTGTCGAAGAACTACTATCTTGACAAACGTTTGTTGAGTTACAGAAAGCTTTGTTATTTATTCCACAAAGACAGTCACTTTGCTAAATTGAATTACAATTTGGTTTGCATCTTCCATTCACTTCACTTATGTTCAAACAATACGTAAGACTAGAACATTAGTCAAACGTCGTAGATCCGCAAGCACAATTATTTTAAAAATAAGTGGTACAAAGAGGTAAACATTGACCTGTCGAAGAACTACTATCTTGACAAACGTTTGTTGAGTTACAGAAAGCTTTGTTATTTATTCCACAAAGACAGTCACTTTGCTAAATTGAATTACAATTTGGTTTGCATCTTCCATTCACTTCACTTATGTTCAAACAATACGTAAGACTAGAACATTAGTCAAACGTCGTAGATCCGCAAGCACAATTATTTTAAAAATAAGTGGTACAAAGAGGTAAACATTGACCTGTCGAAGAACTACTATCTTGACAAACGTTTGTTGAGTTACAGAAAGCTTTGTTATTTATTCCACAAAGACATTCACTCTGCTAAATTGAATTACAATTTGGTTTGCATCTTCCATTCACTTCACTTATGTTCAAACAATACGTAAGACTAGAACATTAGTCAAACGTCGTAGATCCGCAAGCACAATTATTTTAAAAATAAGTGGTACAAAGAGGTAAACATTGACCTGTCGAAGAACTACTATCTTGACAAACGTTTGTTGAGTTACAGAAAGCTTTGTTATTTATTCCACAAAGACAGTCACTTTGCTAAATTGAATTACAATTTGGTTTGCATCTTCCATTCACTTCACTTATGTTCAAACAATACGTAAGACTAGAACATTAGTCAAACGTCGTTGATCCGCAAGCACAATTATTTTAAAAATAAGTGGTACAAAGAGGTAAACATTGACCTGTCGAAGAACTACTATCTTGACAAACGTTTGTTGAGTTACAGAAAGCTTTGTTATTTATTCCACAAAGACAGTCACTTTGCTAAATTGAATTACAATTTGGTTTGCATCTTCCATTCACTTCACTTATGTTCAAACAATACGTAAGACTAGAACATTAGTCAAACGTCGTAGATCCGCAAGCACAATTATTTTAAAAATAAGTGGTACAAAGAGGTAAACATTGACCTGTCGAAGAACTACTATCTTGACAAACGTTTGTTGAGTTACAGAAAGCTTTGTTATTTATTCCACAAAGACAGTCACTTTGCTAAATTGAATTACAATTTGGTTTGCATCTTCCATTCACTTCACTTATGTTCAAACAATACGTAAGACTAGAACATTAGTCAAACGTCGTAGATCCGCAAGCACAATTATTTTAAAAATAAGTGGTACAAAGAGGTAAACATTGACCTGTCGAAGAACTACTATCTTGACAAACGTTTGTTGAGTTACAGAAAGCTTTGTTATTTATTCCACAAAGACAGTCACTTTGCTAAATTGAATTACAATTTGGTTTGCATCTTCCATTCACTTCACTTATGTTCAAACAATACGTAAGACTAGAACATTAGTCAAACGTCGTAGATCCGCAAGCACAATTATTTTAAAAATAAGTGGTACAAAGAGGTAAACATTGACCTGTCGAAGAACTACTATCTTGACAAACGTTTGTTGAGTTACAGAAAGCTTTGTTATTTATTCCACAAAGACAGTCACTTTGCTAAATTGAATTACAATTTGGTTTGCATCTTCCATTCACTTCACTTATGTTCAAACAATACGTAAGACTAGAACATTAGTCAAACGTCGTAGATCCGCAAGCACAATTATTTTAAAAATAAGTGGTACAAAGAGGTAAACATTGACCTGTCGAAGAACTACTATCTTGACAAACGTTTGTTGAGTTACAGAAAGCTTTGTTATTTATTCCACAAAGACAGTCACTTTGCTAAATGTAATTACAATTTGGTTTGCATCTTCCATTCACTTCACTTATGTTCAAACAATACGTAAGACTAGAACATTAGTCAAACGTCGTAGATCCGCAAGCACAATTATTTTAAAAATAAGTGGTACAAAGAGGTAAACATTGACCTGTCGAAGAACTACTATCTTGACAAACGTTTGTTGAGTTACAGAAAGCTTTGTTATTTATTCCACAAAGACAGTCACTTTGCTAAATTGAATTACAATTTGGTTTGCATCTTCCATTCACTTCACTTATGTTCAAACAATACGTAAGACTAGAACATTAGTCAAACGTCGTAGATCCGCAAGCACAATTATTTTAAAAATAAGTGGTACAAAGAGGTAAACATTGACCTGTCGAAGAACTACTATCTTGACAAACGTTTGTTGAGTTACAGAAAGCTTTGTTATTTATTCCACAAAGACAGTCACTTTGCTAAATTGAATTACAATTTGGTTTGCATCTTCCATTCACTTCACTTATGTTCAAACAATACGTAAGACTAGAACATTAGTCAAACGTCGTAGATCCGCAAGCACAATTATTTTAAAAATAAGTGGTACAAAGAGGTAAACATTGACCTGTCGAAGAACTACTATCTTGACAAACGTTTGTTGAGTTACAGAAAGCTTTGTTATTTATTCCACAAAGACAGTCACTTTGCTAAATGTAATTACAATTTGGTTTGCATCTTCCATTCACTTCACTTATGTTCAAACAATACGTAAGACTAGAACATTAGTCAAACGTCGTAGATCCGCAAGCACAATTATTTTAAAAATAAGTGGTACAAAGAGGTAAACATTGACCTGTCGAAGAACTACTATCTTGACAAACGTTTGTTGAGTTACAGAAAGCTTTGTTATTTATTCCACAAAGACAGTCACTTTGCTAAATGTAATTACAATTTGGTTTGCATCTTCCATTCACTTCACTTATGTTCAAACAATACGTAAGACTAGAACATTAGTCAAACGTCGTAGATCCGCAAGCACAATTATTTTAAAAATAAGTGGTACAAAGAGGTAAACATTGACCTGTCGAAGAACTACTATCTTGACAAACGTTTGTTGAGTTACAGAAAGCTTTGTTATTTATTCCACAAAGACAGTCACTTTGCTAAATTGAATTACAATTTGGTTTGCATCTTCCATTCACTTCACTTATGTTCAAACAATACGTAAGACTAGAACATTAGTCAAACGTCGTAGATCCGCAAGCACAATTATTTTAAAAATAAGTGGTACAAAGAGGTAAACATTGACCTGTCGAAGAACTACTATCTTGACAAACGTTTGTTGAGTTACAGAAAGCTTTGTTATTTATTCCACAAAGACAGTCACTTTGCTAAATGTAATTACAATTTGGTTTGCATCTTCCATTCACTTCACTTATGTTCAAACAATACGTAAGACTAGAACATTAGTCAAACGTCGTAGATCCGCAAGCACAATTATTTTAAAAATAAGTGGTACAAAGAGGTAAACATTGACCTGTCGAAGAACTACTATCTTGACAAACGTTTGTTGAGTTACAGAAAGCTTTGTTATTTATTCCACAAAGACAGTCACTTTGCTAAATGTAATTACAATTTGGTTTGCATCTTCCATTCACTTCACTTATGTTCAAACAATACGTAAGACTAGAACATTAGTCAAACGTCGTAGATCCGCAAGCACAATTATTTTAAAAATAAGTGGTACAAAGAGGTAAACATTGACCTGTCGAAGAACTACTATCTTGACAAACGTTTGTTGAGTTACAGAAAGCTTTGTTATTTATTCCACAAAGACAGTCACTTTGCTAAATTGAATTACAATTTGGTTTGCATCTTCCATTCACTTCACTTATGTTCAAACAATACGTAAGACTAGAACATTAGTCAAACGTCGTAGATCCGCAAGCACAATTATTTTAAAAATAAGTGGTACAAAGAGGTAAACATTGACCTGTCGAAGAACTACTATCTTGACAAACGTTTGTTGAGTTACAGAAAGCTTTGTTATTTATTCCACAAAGACAGTCACTTTGCTAAATTGAATTACAATTTGGTTTGCATCTTCCATTCACTTCACTTATGTTCAAACAATACGTAAGACTAGAACATTAGTCAAACGTCGTAGATCCGCAAGCACAATTATTTTAAAAATAAGTGGTACAAAGAGGTAAACATTGACCTGTCGAAGAACTACTATCTTGACAAACGTTTGTTGAGTTACAGAAAGCTTTGTTATTTATTCCACAAAGACAGTCACTTTGCTAAATTGAATTACAATTTGGTTTGCATCTTCCATTCACTTCACTTATGTTCAAACAATACGTAAGACTAGAACATTAGTCAAACGTCGTAGATCCGCAAGCACAATTATTTTAAAAATAAGTGGTACAAAGAGGTAAACATTGACCTGTCGAAGAACTACTATCTTGACAAACGTTTGTTGAGTTACAGAAAGCTTTGTTATTTATTCCACAAAGACAGTCACTTTGCTAAATTGAATTACAATTTGGTTTGCATCTTCCATTCACTTCACTTATGTTCAAACAATACGTAAGACTAGAACATTAGTCAAACGTCGTAGATCCGCAAGCACAATTATTTTAAAAATAAGTGGTACAAAGAGGTAAACATTGACCTGTCGAAGAACTACTATCTTGACAAACGTTTGTTGAGTTACAGAAAGCTTTGTTATTTATTCCACAAAGACAGTCACTTTGCTAAATGTAATTACAATTTGGTTTGCATCTTCCATTCACTTCACTTATGTTCAAACAATACGTAAGACTAGAACATTAGTCAAACGTCGTAGATCCGCAAGCACAATTATTTTAAAAATAAGTGGTACAAAGAGGTAAACATTGACCTGTCGAAGAACTACTATCTTGACAAACGTTTGTTGAGTTACAGAAAGCTTTGTTATTTATTCCACAAAGACAGTCACTTTGCTAAATTGAATTACAATTTGGTTTGCATCTTCCATTCACTTCACTTATGTTCAAACAATACGTAAGACTAGAACATTAGTCAAACGTCGTAGATCCGCAAGCACAATTATTTTAAAAATAAGTGGTACAAAGAGGTAAACATTGACCTGTCGAAGAACTACTATCTTGACAAACGTTTGTTGAGTTACAGAAAGCTTTGTTATTTATTCCACAAAGACAGTCACTTTGCTAAATTGAATTACAATTTGGTTTGCATCTTCCATTCACTTCACTTATGTTCAAACAATACGTAAGACTAGAACATTAGTCAAACGTCGTAGATCCGCAAGCACAATTATTTTAAAAATAAGTGGTACAAAGAGGTAAACATTGACCTGTCGAAGAACTACTATCTTGACAAACGTTTGTTGAGTTACAGAAAGCTTTGTTATTTATTCCACAAAGACAGTCACTTTGCTAAATTGAATTACAATTTGGTTTGCATCTTCCATTCACTTCACTTATGTTCAAACAATACGTAAGACTAGAACATTAGTCAAACGTCGTAGATCCGCAAGCACAATTATTTTAAAAATAAGTGGTACAAAGAGGTAAACATTGACCTGTCGAAGAACTACTATCTTGACAAACGTTTGTTGAGTTACAGAAAGCTTTGTTATTTATTCCACAAAGACAGTCACTTTGCTAAATTGAATTACAATTTGGTTTGCATCTTCCATTCACTTCACTTATGTTCAAACAATACGTAAGACTAGAACATTAGTCAAACGTCGTAGATCCGCAAGCACAATTATTTTAAAAATAAGTGGTACAAAGAGGTAAACATTGACCTGTCGAAGAACTACTATCTTGACAAACGTTTGTTGAGTTACAGAAAGCTTTGTTATTTATTCCACAAAGACAGTCACTTTGCTAAATGTAATTACAATTTGGTTTGCATCTTCCATTCACTTCACTTATGTTCAAACAATACGTAAGACTAGAACATTAGTCAAACGTCGTAGATCCGCAAGCACAATTATTTTAAAAATAAGTGGTACAAAGAGGTAAACATTGACCTGTCGAAGAACTACTATCTTGACAAACGTTTGTTGAGTTACAGAAAGCTTTGTTATTTATTCCACAAAGACAGTCACTTTGCTAAATTGAATTACAATTTGGTTTGCATCTTCCATTCACTTCACTTATGTTCAAACAATACGTAAGACTAGAACATTAGTCAAACGTCGTAGATCCGCAAGCACAATTATTTTAAAAATAAGTGGTACAAAGAGGTAAACATTGACCTGTCGAAGAACTACTATCTTGACAAACGTTTGTTGAGTTACAGAAAGCTTTGTTATTTATTCCACAAAGACAGTCACTTTGCTAAATGTAATTACAATTTGGTTTGCATCTTCCATTCACTTCACTTATGTTCAAACAATACGTAAGACTAGAACATTAGTCAAACGTCGTAGATCCGCAAGCACAATTATTTTAAAAATAAGTGGTACAAAGAGGTAAACATTGACCTGTCGAAGAACTACTATCTTGACAAACGTTTGTTGAGTTACAGAAAGCTTTGTTATTTATTCCACAAAGACAGTCACTTTGCTAAATGTAATTACAATTTGGTTTGCATCTTCCATTCACTTCACTTATGTTCAAACAATACGTAAGACTAGAACATTAGTCAAACGTCGTAGATCCGCAAGCACAATTATTTTAAAAATAAGTGGTACAAAGAGGTAAACATTGACCTGTCGAAGAACTACTATCTTGACAAACGTTTGTTGAGTTACAGAAAGCTTTGTTATTTATTCCACAAAGACAGTCACTTTGCTAAATGTAATTAGAATTTGGTTTGCATCTTCCATTCACTTCACTTATGTTCAAACAATACGTAAGACTAGAACATTAGTCAAACGTCGTAGATCCGCAAGCACAATTATTTTAAAAATAAGTGGTACAAAGAGGTAAACATTGACCTGTCGAAGAACTACTATCTTGACAAACGTTTGTTGAGTTACAGAAAGCTTTGTTATTTATTCCACAAAGACAGTCACTTTGCTAAATGTAATTACAATTTGGTTTGCATCTTCCATTCACTTCACTTATGTTCAAACAATACGTAAGACTAGAACATTAGTCAAACGTCGTAGATCCGCAAGCACAATTATTTTAAAAATAAGTGGTACAAAGAGGTAAACATTGACCTGTCGAAGAACTACTATCTTGACAAACGTTTGTTGAGTTACAGAAAGCTTTGTTATTTATTCCACAAAGACAGTCACTTTGCTAAATGTAATTACAATTTGGTTTGCATCTTCCATTCACTTCACTTATGTTCAAACAATACGTAAGACTAGAACATTAGTCAAACGTCGTAGATCCGCAAGCACAATTATTTTAAAAATAAGTGGTACAAAGAGGTAAACATTGACCTGTCGAAGAACTACTATCTTGACAAACGTTTGTTGAGTTACAGAAAGCTTTGTTATTTATTCCACAAAGACAGTCACTTTGCTAAATGTAATTACAATTTGGTTTGCATCTTCCATTCACTTCACTTATGTTCAAACAATACGTAAGACTAGAACATTAGTCAAACGTCGTAGATCCGCAAGCACAATTATTTTAAAAATAAGTGGTACAAAGAGGTAAACATTGACCTGTCGAAGAACTACTATCTTGACAAACGTTTGTTGAGTTACAGAAAGCTTTGTTATTTATTCCACAAAGACAGTCACTTTGCTAAATGTAATTACAATTTGGTTTGCATCTTCCATTCACTTCACTTATGTTCAAACAATACGTAAGACTAGAACATTAGTCAAACGTCGTAGATCCGCAAGCACAATTATTTTAAAAATAAGTGGTACAAAGAGGTAAACATTGACCTGTCGAAGAACTACTATCTTGACAAACGTTTGTTGAGTTACAGAAAGCTTTGTTATTTATTCCACAAAGACAGTCACTTTGCTAAATTGAATTACAATTTGGTTTGCATCTTCCATTCACTTCACTTATGTTCAAACAATACGTAAGACTAGAACATTAGTCAAACGTCGTAGATCCGCAAGCACAATTATTTTAAAAATAAGTGGTACAAAGAGGTAAACATTGACCTGTCGAAGAACTACTATCTTGACAAACGTTTGTTGAGTTACAGAAAGCTTTGTTATTTATTCCACAAAGACAGTCACTTTGCTAAATGTAATTACAATTTGGTTTGCATCTTCCATTCACTTCACTTATGTTCAAACAATACGTAAGACTAGAACATTAGTCAAACGTCGTAGATCCGCAAGCACAATTATTTTAAAAATAAGTGGTACAAAGAGGTAAACATTGACCTGTCGAAGAACTACTATCTTGACAAACGTTTGTTGAGTTACAGAAAGCTTTGTTATTTATTCCACAAAGACAGTCACTTTGCTAAATTGAATTACAATTTGGTTTGCATCTTCCATTCACTTCACTTATGTTCAAACAATACGTAAGACTAGAACATTAGTCAAACGTCGTAGATCCGCAAGCACAATTATTTTAAAAATAAGTGGTACAAAGAGGTAAACATTGACCTGTCGAAGAACTACTATCTTGACAAACGTTTGTTGAGTTACAGAAAGCTTTGTTATTTATTCCACAAAGACAGTCACTTTGCTAAATTGAATTACAATTTGGTTTGCATCTTCCATTCACTTCACTTATGTTCAAACAATACGTAAGACTAGAACATTAGTCAAACGTCGTAGATCCGCAAGCACAATTATTTTAAAAATAAGTGGTACAAAGAGGTAAACATTGACCTGTCGAAGAACTACTATCTTGACAAACGTTTGTTGAGTTACAGAAAGCTTTGTTATTTATTCCACAAAGACAGTCACTTTGCTAAATGTAATTACAATTTGGTTTGCATCTTCCATTCACTTCACTTATGTTCAAACAATACGTAAGACTAGAACATTAGTCAAACGTCGTAGATCCGCAAGCACAATTATTTTAAAAATAAGTGGTACAAAGAGGTAAACATTGACCTGTCGAAGAACTACTATCTTGACAAACGTTTGTTGAGTTACAGAAAGCTTTGTTATTTATTCCACAAAGACAGTCACTTTGCTAAATGTAATTACAATTTGGTTTGCATCTTCCATTCACTTCACTTATGTTCAAACAATACGTAAGACTAGAACATTAGTCAAACGTCGTAGATCCGCAAGCACAATTATTTTAAAAATAAGTGGTACAAAGAGGTAAACATTGACCTGTCGAAGAACTACTATCTTGACAAACGTTTGTTGAGTTACAGAAAGCTTTGTTATTTATTCCACAAAGACAGTCACTTTGCTAAATGTAATTACAATTTGGTTTGCATCTTCCATTCACTTCACTTATGTTCAAACAATACGTAAGACTAGAACATTAGTCAAACGTCGTAGATCCGCAAGCACAATTATTTTAAAAATAAGTGGTACAAAGAGGTAAACATTGACCTGTCGAAGAACTACTATCTTGACAAACGTTTGTTGAGTTACAGAAAGCTTTGTTATTTATTCCACAAAGACAGTCACTTTGCTAAATGTAATTACAATTTGGTTTGCATCTTCCATTCACTTCACTTATGTTCAAACAATACGTAAGACTAGAACATTAGTCAAACGTCGTAGATCCGCAAGCACAATTATTTTAAAAATAAGTGGTACAAAGAGGTAAACATTGACCTGTCGAAGAACTACTATCTTGACAAACGTTTGTTGAGTTACAGAAAGCTTTGTTATTTATTCCACAAAGACAGTCACTTTGCTAAATTGAATTACAATTTGGTTTGCATCTTCCATTCACTTCACTTATGTTCAAACAATACGTAAGACTAGAACATTAGTCAAACGTCGTAGATCCGCAAGCACAATTATTTTAAAAATAAGTGGTACAAAGAGGTAAACATTGACCTGTCGAAGAACTACTATCTTGACAAACGTTTGTTGAGTTACAGAAAGCTTTGTTATTTATTCCACAAAGACAGTCACTTTGCTAAATTGAATTACAATTTGGTTTGCATCTTCCATTCACTTCACTTATGTTCAAACAATACGTAAGACTAGAACATTAGTCAAACGTCGTAGATCCGCAAGCACAATTATTTTAAAAATAAGTGGTACAAAGAGGTAAACATTGACCTGTCGAAGAACTACTATCTTGACAAACGTTTGTTGAGTTACAGAAAGCTTTGTTATTTATTCCACAAAGACAGTCACTTTGCTAAATTGAATTACAATTTGGTTTGCATCTTCCATTCACTTCACTTATGTTCAAACAATACGTAAGACTAGAACATTAGTCAAACGTCGTAGATCCGCAAGCACAATTATTTTAAAAATAAGTGGTACAAAGAGGTAAACATTGACCTGTCGAAGAACTACTATCTTGACAAACGTTTGTTGAGTTACAGAAAGCTTTGTTATTTATTCCACAAAGACAGTCACTTTGCTAAATTGAATTACAATTTGGTTTGCATCTTCCATTCACTTCACTTATGTTCAAACAATACGTAAGACTAGAACATTAGTCAAACGTCGTAGATCCGCAAGCACAATTATTTTAAAAATAAGTGGTACAAAGAGGTAAACATTGACCTGTCGAAGAACTACTATCTTGACAAACGTTTGTTGAGTTACAGAAAGCTTTGTTATTTATTCCACAAAGACAGTCACTTTGCTAAATTGAATTACAATTTGGTTTGCATCTTCCATTCACTTCACTTATGTTCAAACAATACGTAAGACTAGAACATTAGTCAAACGTCGTAGATCCGCAAGCACAATTATTTTAAAAATAAGTGGTACAAAGAGGTAAACATTGACCTGTCGAAGAACTACTATCTTGACAAACGTTTGTTGAGTTACAGAAAGCTTTGTTATTTATTCCACAAAGACAGTCACTTTGCTAAATTGAATTACAATTTGGTTTGCATCTTCCATTCACTTCACTTATGTTCAAACAATACGTAAGACTAGAACATTAGTCAAACGTCGTAGATCCGCAAGCACAATTATTTTAAAAATAAGTGGTACAAAGAGGTAAACATTGACCTGTCGAAGAACTACTATCTTGACAAACGTTTGTTGAGTTACAGAAAGCTTTGTTATTTATTCCACAAAGACAGTCACTTTGCTAAATTGAATTACAATTTGGTTTGCATCTTCCATTCACTTCACTTATGTTCAAACAATACGTAAGACTAGAACATTAGTCAAACGTCGTAGATCCGCAAGCACAATTATTTTAAAAATAAGTGGTACAAAGAGGTAAACATTGACCTGTCGAAGAACTACTATCTTGACAAACGTTTGTTGAGTTACAGAAAGCTTTGTTATTTATTCCACAAAGACAGTCACTTTGCTAAATTGAATTACAATTTGGTTTGCATCTTCCATTCACTTCACTTATGTTCAAACAATACGTAAGACTAGAACATTAGTCAAACGTCGTAGATCCGCAAGCACAATTATTTTAAAAATAAGTGGTACAAAGAGGTAAACATTGACCTGTCGAAGAACTACTATCTTGACAAACGTTTGTTGAGTTACAGAAAGCTTTGTTATTTATTCCACAAAGACAGTCACTTTGCTAAATGTAATTACAATTTGGTTTGCATCTTCCATTCACTTCACTTATGTTCAAACAATACGTAAGACTAGAACATTAGTCAAACGTCGTAGATCCGCAAGCACAATTATTTTAAAAATAAGTGGTACAAAGAGGTAAACATTGACCTGTCGAAGAACTACTATCTTGACAAACGTTTGTTGAGTTACAGAAAGCTTTGTTATTTATTCCACAAAGACAGTCACTTTGCTAAATTGAATTACAATTTGGTTTGCATCTTCCATTCACTTCACTTATGTTCAAACAATACGTAAGACTAGAACATTAGTCAAACGTCGTAGATCCGCAAGCACAATTATTTTAAAAATAAGTGGTACAAAGAGGTAAACATTGACCTGTCGAAGAACTACTATCTTGACAAACGTTTGTTGAGTTACAGAAAGCTTTGTTATTTATTCCACAAAGACAGTCACTTTGCTAAATTGAATTACAATTTGGTTTGCATCTTCCATTCACTTCACTTATGTTCAAACAATACGTAAGACTAGAACATTAGTCAAACGTCGTAGATCCGCAAGCACAATTATTTTAAAAATAAGTGGTACAAAGAGGTAAACATTGACCTGTCGAAGAACTACTATCTTGACAAACGTTTGTTGAGTTACAGAAAGCTTTGTTATTTATTCCACAAAGACAGTCACTTTGCTAAATTGAATTACAATTTGGTTTGCATCTTCCATTCACTTCACTTATGTTCAAACAATACGTAAGACTAGAACATTAGTCAAACGTCGTAGATCCGCAAGCACAATTATTTTAAAAATAAGTGGTACAAAGAGGTAAACATTGACCTGTCGAAGAACTACTATCTTGACAAACGTTTGTTGAGTTACAGAAAGCTTTGTTATTTATTCCACAAAGACAGTCACTTTGCTAAATTGAATTACAATTTGGTTTGCATCTTCCATTCACTTCACTTATGTTCAAACAATACGTAAGACTAGAACATTAGTCAAACGTCGTAGATCCGCAAGCACAATTATTTTAAAAATAAGTGGTACAAAGAGGTAAACATTGACCTGTCGAAGAACTACTATCTTGACAAACGTTTGTTGAGTTACAGAAAGCTTTGTTATTTATTCCACAAAGACAGTCACTTTGCTAAATTGAATTACAATTTGGTTTGCATCTTCCATTCACTTCACTTATGTTCAAACAATACGTAAGACTAGAACATTAGTCAAACGTCGTAGATCCGCAAGCACAATTATTTTAAAAATAAGTGGTACAAAGAGGTAAACATTGACCTGTCGAAGAACTACTATCTTGACAAACGTTTGTTGAGTTACAGAAAGCTTTGTTATTTATTCACAAAGACAGTCACTTTGCTAAATTGAATTACAATTTGGTTTGCATCTTCCATTCACTTCACTTATGTTCAAACAATACGTAAGACTAGAACATTAGTCAAACGTCGTAGATCCGCAAGCACAATTATTTTAAAAATAAGTGGTACAAAGAGGTAAACATTGACCTGTCGAAGAACTACTATCTTGACAAACGTTTGTTGAGTTACAGAAAGCTTTGTTATTTATTCCACAAAGACAGTCACTTTGCTAAATGTAATTACAATTTGGTTTGCATCTTCCATTCACTTCACTTATGTTCAAACAATACGTAAGACTAGAACATTAGTCAAACGTCGTAGATCCGCAAGCACAATTATTTTAAAAATAAGTGGTACAAAGAGGTAAACATTGACCTGTCGAAGAACTACTATCTTGACAAACGTTTGTTGAGTTACAGAAAGCTTTGTTATTTATTCCACAAAGACAGTCACTTTGCTAAATGTAATTACAATTTGGTTTGCATCTTCCATTCACTTCACTTATGTTCAAACAATACGTAAGACTAGAACATTAGTCAAACGTCGTAGATCCGCAAGCACAATTATTTTAAAAATAAGTGGTACAAAGAGGTAAACATTGACCTGTCGAAGAACTACTATCTTGACAAACGTTTGTTGAGTTACAGAAAGCTTTGTTATTTATTCCACAAAGACAGTCACTTTGCTAAATGTAATTACAATTTGGTTTGCATCTTCCATTCACTTCACTTATGTTCAAACAATACGTAAGACTAGAACATTAGTCAAACGTCGTAGATCCGCAAGCACAATTATTTTAAAAATAAGTGGTACAAAGAGGTAAACATTGACCTGTCGAAGAACTACTATCTTGACAAACGTTTGTTGAGTTACAGAAAGCTTTGTTATTTATTCCACAAAGACAGTCACTTTGCTAAATGTAATTACAATTTGGTTTGCATCTTCCATTCACTTCACTTATGTTCAAACAATACGTAAGACTAGAACATTAGTCAAACGTCGTAGATCCGCAAGCACAATTATTTTAAAATAAGTGGTACAAAGAGGTAAACATTGACCTGTCGAAGAACTACTATCTTGACAAACGTTTGTTGAGTTACAGAAAGCTTTGTTATTTATTCCACAAAGACAGTCACTTTGCTAAATTGAATTACAATTTGGTTTGCATCTTCCATTCACTTCACTTATGTTCAAACAATACGTAAGACTAGAACATTAGTCAAACGTCGTAGATCCGCAAGCACAATTATTTTAAAAATAAGTGGTACAAAGAGGTAAACATTGACCTGTCGAAGAACTACTATCTTGACAAACGTTTGTTGAGTTACAGAAAGCTTTGTTATTTATTCCACAAAGACAGTCACTTTGCTAAATGTAATTACAATTTGGTTTGCATCTTCCATTCACTTCACTTATGTTCAAACAATACGTAAGACTAGAACATTAGTCAAACGTCGTAGATCCGCAAGCACAATTATTTTAAAAATAAGTGGTACAAAGAGGTAAACATTGACCTGTCGAAGAACTACTATCTTGACAAACGTTTGTTGAGTTACAGAAAGCTTTGTTATTTATTCCACAAAGACAGTCACTTTGCTAAATTGAATTACAATTTGGTTTGCATCTTCCATTCACTTCACTTATGTTCAAACAATACGTAAGACTAGAACATTAGTCAAACGTCGTAGATCCGCAAGCACAATTATTTTAAAAATAAGTGGTACAAAGAGGTAAACATTGACCTGTCGAAGAACTACTATCTTGACAAACGTTTGTTGAGTTACAGAAAGCTTTGTTATTTATTCCACAAAGACAGTCACTTTGCTAAATTGAATTACAATTTGGTTTGCATCTTCCATTCACTTCACTTATGTTCAAACAATACGTAAGACTAGAACATTAGTCAAACGTCGTAGATCCGCAAGCACAATTATTTTAAAAATAAGTGGTACAAAGAGGTAAACATTGACCTGTCGAAGAACTACTATCTTGACAAACGTTTGTTGAGTTACAGAAAGCTTTGTTATTTATTCCACAAAGACAGTCACTTTGCTAAATTGAATTACAATTTGGTTTGCATCTTCCATTCACTTCACTTATGTTCAAACAATACGTAAGACTAGAACATTAGTCAAACGTCGTAGATCCGCAAGCACAATTATTTTAAAAATAAGTGGTACAAAGAGGTAAACATTGACCTGTCGAAGAACTACTATCTTGACAAACGTTTGTTGAGTTACAGAAAGCTTTGTTATTTATTCCACAAAGACAGTCACTTTGCTAAATTGAATTACAATTTGGTTTGCATCTTCCATTCACTTCACTTATGTTCAAACAATACGTAAGACTAGAACATTAGTCAAACGTCGTAGATCCGCAAGCACAATTATTTTAAAAATAAGTGGTACAAAGAGGTAAACATTGACCTGTCGAAGAACTACTATCTTGACAAACGTTTGTTGAGTTACAGAAAGCTTTGTTATTTATTCCACAAAGACAGTCACTTTGCTAAATTGAATTACAATTTGGTTTACATCTTCCATTCACTTCACTTATGTTCAAACAATACGTAAGACTAGAACATTAGTCAAACGTCGTAGATCCGCAAGCACAATTATTTTAAAAATAAGTGGTACAAAGAGGTAAACATTGACCTGTCGAAGAACTACTATCTTGACAAACGTTTGTTGAGTTACAGAAAGCTTTGTTATTTATTCCACAAAGACAGTCACTTTGCTAAATTGAATTACAATTTGGTTTGCATCTTCCATTCACTTCACTTATGTTCAAACAATACGTAAGACTAGAACATTAGTCAAACGTCGTAGATCCGCAAGCACAATTATTTTAAAAATAAGTGGTACAAAGAGGTAAACATTGACCTGTCGAAGAACTACTATCTTGACAAACGTTTGTTGAGTTACAGAAAGCTTTGTTATTTATTCCACAAAGACAGTCACTTTGCTAAATTGAATTACAATTTGGTTTGCATCTTCCATTCACTTCACTTATGTTCAAACAATACGTAAGACTAGAACATTAGTCAAACGTCGTAGATCCGCAAGCACAATTATTTTAAAAATAAGTGGTACAAAGAGGTAAACATTGACCTGTCGAAGAACTACTATCTTGACAAACGTTTGTTGAGTTACAGAAAGCTTTGTTATTTATTCCACAAAGACAGTCACTTTGCTAAATTGAATTACAATTTGGTTTGCATCTTCCATTCACTTCACTTATGTTCAAACAATACGTAAGACTAGAACATTAGTCAAACGTCGTAGATCCGCAAGCACAATTATTTTAAAAATAAGTGGTACAAAGAGGTAAACATTGACCTGTCGAAGAACTACTATCTTGACAAACGTTTGTTGAGTTACAGAAAGCTTTGTTATTTATTCCACAAAGACAGTCACTTTGCTAAATTGAATTACAATTTGGTTTGCATCTTCCATTCACTTCACTTATGTTCAAACAATACGTAAGACTAGAACATTAGTCAAACGTCGTAGATCCGCAAGCACAATTATTTTAAAAATAAGTGGTACAAAGAGGTAAACATTGACCTGTCGAAGAACTACTATCTTGACAAACGTTTGTTGAGTTACAGAAAGCTTTGTTATTTATTCCACAAAGACAGTCACTTTGCTAAATTGAATTACAATTTGGTTTGCATCTTCCATTCACTTCACTTATGTTCAAACAATACGTAAGACTAGAACATTAGT
>CAMPDV010006593.1:0-20025 GCA_946699065.1 Loxodes magnus
TGATTTCAGTTTTTAAGTGTTGAAGCTTCGATAAGATAAGAGTTATAAAGATTAGTTATTTTAAAAGTAAAGTGAAGAAGAAAAGTAAGAAAAGAAGAGTGATTTCAGTTTTTAAGTGTTGAAGCTTCGATAAGATAAGAGTTATAAAGAGTAGTTAGTTTAAAAGTAAAGTGAAGAAGAAAAGTAAGAAAAGAAGAGTGATTTAAGTCATTAAGTGATGAAGCTTCGATAAGATAAGAGTTATAAAGATTAGTTATTTTAAAAGTAAAGTGAAGAAGAAAAGTAAGAAAAGAAGAGTGATTTCAGTTTTTAAGTGTTGAAGCTTCGATAAGATAAGAGTTATAAAGATTAGTTTGTTTAAAAGTAAAGTGAAGAAGAAAAGTAAGAAAAGAAGAGTGATTTCAGTTTTTAAGTGTTGAAGCTTTGATAAGAGTAAGTAGTTAGTTTTAAAAGTAAAGAAGAAAAGTAAGAAAAGAAGAGTGATTTCAGTTTTTAAGTGTTGAAGCTTTGATAAGAGTAAGTAGTTAGTTTTAAAAGTAAAGAAGAAAAGTAAGAAAAGAAGAGTGATTTCAGTTTTTAAGTGTTGAAGCTTCGATAAGATAAGAGTTATAAAGATTAGTTATTTTAAAAGTAAAGTGAAGAAGAAAAGTAAGAAAAGAAGAGTGATTTCAGTTTTTAAGTGTTGAAGCTTTGATAAGAGTAAGTAGTTAGTTTTAAAAGTAAAGAAGAAAAGTAAGAAAAGAAGAGTGATTTCAGTTTTTAAGTGTTGAAGCTTCGATAAGATAAGAGTTATAAAGATTAGTTATTCTAAAAGTAAAGTGAAGAAGAAAAGTAAGAAAAGAAGAGTGATTTAGTTTTTAAGTGTTGAAGCTTCGATAAGATAAGAGTTATAAAGATTAGTTTGTTTAAAAGTAAAGTGAAGAAGAAAAGTAAGAAAAGAAGAGTGATTTCAGTTTTTAAGTGTTGAAGCTTCGATAAGATAAGAGTTATAAAGATTAGTTATTTTAAAAGTAAAGTGAAGAAGAAAAGTGAGAAAAGAAGAGTGATTTCAGTTTTTAAGTGTTGAAGCTTCGATAAGATAAGAGTTATAAAGATTAGTTATTTTAAAAGTAAAGTGAAGAAGAAAAGTAAGAAAAGAAGAGTGATTTCAGTTTTTAAGTGTTGAAGCTTCGATAAGATAAGAGTTATAAAGATTAGTTTGTATTAAAAGTAAAGTGAAGAAGAAAAGTAAGAAAAGAAGAGTAGATTCATTTTTTAAGTGTTGAAGCTTCGATAAGATAAGAGTTATAAAGATTAGTTATTTTAAAAGTAAAGTGAAGAAGAAAAGTAAGAAAAGAAGAGTGATTTCAGTTTTTAAGTGTTGAAGCTTTGATAAGAGTAAGTAGTTAGTTTTAAAAGTGAAGAAGAAAAGTAAGAAAAGAAGAGTGATTTCAGTTTTTAAGTGTTGAAGCTTTGATAAGAGTAAGTAGTTAGTTTTAAAAGTAAAGAAGAAAAGTAAGAAAAGAAGAGTGATTTCAGTTTTTAAGTGTTGAAGCTTTGATAAGAGTAAGTAGTTAGTTTTAAAAGTGAAGAAGAAAAGTAAGAAAAGAAGAGTGATTTCAGTTTTTAAGTGTTGAAGCTTTGATAAGAGTAAGTAGTTAGTTTTAAAAGTAAAGAAGAAAAGTAAGAAAAGAAGAGTGATTTCAGTTTTTAAGTGTTGAAGCTTTGATAAGAGTAAGTAGTTAGTTTTAAAAGTGAAGAAGAAAAGTAAGAAAAGAAGAGTGATTTCAGTTTTTAAGTGTTGAAGCTTCGATAAGATAAGAGTTATAAAGATTAGTTATTTTAAAAGTAAAGTGAAGAAGAAAAGTGAGAAAAGAAGAGTGATTTAAGTCATTAAGTGATGAAGCTTCGATAAGATAAGAGTTATAAAGATTAGTTATTTTAAAAGTAAAGTGAAGAAGAAAAGTAAGAAAAGAAGAGTGATTTCAGTTTTTAAGTGTTGAAGCTTTGATAAGAGTAAGTAGTTAGTTTTAAAAGTAAAGAAGAAAAGTAAGAAAAGAAGAGTGATTTCAGTTTTTAAGTGTTGAAGCTTTGATAAGAGTAAGTAGTTAGTTTTAAAAGTAAAGAAGAAAAGTAAGAAAAGAAGAGTGATTTCAGTTTTTAAGTGTTGAAGCTTTGATAAGAGTAAGTAGTTAGTTTTAAAAGTGAAGAAGAAAAGTAAGAAAAGAAGAGTGATTTCAGTTTTTAAGTGTTGAAGCTTTGATAAGAGTAAGTAGTTAGTTTTAAAAGTAAAGAAGAAAAGTAAGAAAAGAAGAGTGATTTCAGTTTTTAAGTGTTGAAGCTTCGATAAGATAAGAGTTATAAAGATTAGTTATTTTAAAAGTAAAGTGAAGAAGAAAAGTAAGAAAAGAAGAGTGATTTCAGTTTTTAAGTGTTGAAGCTTCGATAAGATAAGAGTTATAAAGATTAGTTTGTTTAAAAGTAAAGTGAAGAAGAAAAGTAAGAAAAGAAGAGTGATTTCAGTTTTTAAGTGTTGAAGCTTCGATAAGATAAGAGTTATAAAGATTAGTTATTTTAAAAGTAAAGTGAAGAAGAAAAGTAAGAAAAGAAGAGTGATTTCAGTTTTTAAGTGTTGAAGCTTCGATAAGATAAGAGTTATAAAGATTAGTTATTTTAAAAGTAAAGTGAAGAAGAAAAGTGAGAAAAGAAGAGTGATTTAAGTCATTAAGTGATGAAGCTTCGATAAGATAAGAGTTATAAAGATTAGTTATTTTAAAAGTAAAGTGAAGAAGAAAAGTAAGAAAAGAAGAGTGATTTCAGTTTTTAAGTGTTGAAGCTTCGATAAGATAAGAGTTATAAAGATTAGTTATTTTAAAAGTAAAGTGAAGAAGAAAAGTAAGAAAAGAAGAGTGATTTCAGTTTTTAAGTGTTGAAGCTTCGATAAGATAAGAGTTATAAAGATTAGTTATTTTAAAAGTAAAGTGAAGAAGAAAAGTAAGAAAAGAAGAGTGATTTCAGTTTTTAAGTGTTGAAGCTTCGATAAGATAAGAGTTATAAAGATTAGTTATTTTAAAAGTAAAGTGAAGAAGAAAAGTAAGAAAAGAAGAGTGATTTCAGTTTTTAAGTGTTGAAGCTTCGATAAGATAAGAGTTATAAAGATTAGTTTGTTTAAAAGTAAAGTGAAGAAGAAAAGTAAGAAAAGAAGAGTGATTTCAGTTTTTAAGTGTTGAAGCTTCGATAAGATAAGAGTTATAAAGATTAGTTATTTTAAAAGTAAAGTGAAGAAGAAAAGTAAGAAAAGAAGAGTGATTTCAGTTTTTAAGTGTTGAAGCTTCGATAAGATAAGAGTTATAAAGATTAGTTATTTTAAAAGTAAAGTGAAGAAGAAAAGTGAGAAAAGAAGAGTGATTTAAGTCATTAAGTGATGAAGCTTCGATAAGATAAGAGTTATAAAGATTAGTTATTTTAAAAGTAAAGTGAAGAAGAAAAGTAAGAAAAGAAGAGTGATTTCAGTTTTTAAGTGTTGAAGCTTCGATAAGATAAGAGTTATAAAGATTAGTTTGTTTAAAAGTAAAGTGAAGAAGAAAAGTAAGAAAAGAAGAGTGATTTCAGTTTTTAAGTGTTGAAGCTTCGATAAGATAAGAGTTATAAAGATTAGTTATTTTAAAAGTAAAGTGAAGAAGAAAAGTAAGAAAAGAAGAGTGATTTCAGTTTTTAAGTGTTGAAGCTTCGATAAGATAAGAGTTATAAAGATTAGTTATTTTAAAAGTAAAGTGAAGAAGAAAAGTGAGAAAAGAAGAGTGATTTAAGTCTTTAAGTGATGAAGCTTCGATAAGATAAGAGTTATAAAGATTAGTTATTTTAAAAGTAAAGTGAAGAAGAAAAGTAAGAAAAGAAGAGTTATTTCAGTTTTTAAGTGTTGAAGCTTCGATAAGATAAGAGTTATAAAGATTAGTTATTTTAAAAGTAAAGTGAAGAAGAAAAGTAAGAAAAGAAGAGTGATTTCATTTTTTAAGTGTTGAAGCTTCGATAAGATAAGAGTTATATAGATTAGTTAGTTTTAAAAGTAAAGTGAAGAATAAAAGTAAGAAAAGAAGAGTGATTTCAGTTTTTAAGTGTTGAAGCTTCGATAAGATAAGAGTTATAAAGATTAGTTATTTTAAAAGTAAAGTGAAGAAGAAAAGTAAGAAAAGAAGAGTGATTTCAGTTTTTAAGTGTTAAAGCTTCGATAAGATAAGAGTTATAAAGATTAGTTTGTTTAAAAGTAAAGTGAAGAAGAAAAGTAAGAAAAGAAGAGTGATTTCAGTTTTTAAGTGTTGAAGCTTCGATAAGATAAGAGTTATAAAGAGTAGTTAGTTTAAAAAGTAAAGTGAAGAAGAAAAGTAAGAAAAGAAGAGTGATTTCAGTTTTTAAGTGTTGAAGCTTTGATAAGAGTAAGTAGTTAGTTTTAAAAGTAAAGAAGAAAAGTAAGAAAAGAAGAGTGATTTCAGTTTTTAAGTGTTGAAGCTTTGATAAGAGTAAGTAGTTAGTTTTAAAAGTGAAGAAGAAAAGTAAGAAAAGAAGAGTGATTTCAGTTTTTAAGTGTTGAAGCTTTGATAAGAGTAAGTAGTTAGTTTTAAAAGTGAAGAAGAAAAGTAAGAAAAGAAGAGTGATTTCATTTTTTAAGTGTTGAAGCTTCGATAAGATAAGAGTTATAAAGAGTAGTTAGTATTAAAAGTAAAGTGAAGAAGAAAAGTAAGAAAAGAAGAGTAATTTCAGTTTTTAAGTGTTGAAGCTTCGATAAGATAAGAGTTATAAAGATTAGTTATTTTAAAAGTAAAGTGAAGAAGAAAAGTAAGAAAAGAAGAGTGATTTCAGTTTTTAAGTGTTGAAGCTTCGATAAGATAAGAGTTATAAAGAGTAGTTAGTATTAAAAGTAAAGTGAAGAAGAAAAGTAAGAAAAGAAGAGTGATTTCAGTTTTTAAGTGTTGAAGCTTCGATAAGATAAGAGTTATAAAGATTAGTTATTTTAAAAGTAAAGTGAAGAAGAAAAGTAAGAAAAGAAGAGTGATTTCAGTTTTTAAGTGTTGAAGCTTCGATAAGATAAGAGTTATAAAGAGTAGTTAGTTTAAAAAGTAAAGTGAAGAAGAAAAGTAAGAAAAGAAGAGTGATTTCAGTTTTTAAGTTTTGAAGCTTCGATAAGATAAGAGTTATAAAGATTAGTTATTTTAAAAGTAAAGTGAAGAAGAAAAGTAAGAAAAGAAGAGTGATTTCAGTTTTTAAGTGTTGAAGCTTCGATAAGATAAGAGTTATAAAGAGTAGTTAGTATTAAAAGTAAAGTGAAGAAGAAAAGTAAGAAAAGAAGAGTGATTTCAGTTTTTAAGTGTTGAAGCTTTGATAAGAGTAAGTAGTTAGTTTTAAAAGTGAAGAAAAAAAGTAAGAAAAGAAGAGTGATTTCAGTTTTTAAGTGTTGAAGCTTTGATAAGAGTAAGTAGTTAGTTTTAAAAGTAAAGAAGAAAAGTAAGAAAAGAAGAGTGATTTCAGTTTTTAAGTGTTGAAGCTTTGATAAGAGTAAGTAGTTAGTTTTAAAAGTGAAGAAGAAAAGTAAGAAAAGAAGAGTGATTTCAGTTTTTAAGTGTTGAAGCTTTGATAAGAGTAAGTAGTTAGTTTTAAAAGTAAAGAAGAAAAGTAAGAAAAGAAGAGTGATTTCAGTTTTTAAGTGTTGAAGCTTTGATAAGAGTAAGTAGTTAGTTTTAAAAGTGAAGAAGAAAAGTAAGAAAAGAAGAGTGATTTCAGTTTTTAAGTGTTGAAGCTTTGATAAGAGTAAGTAGTTAGTTTTAAAAGTGAAGAAGAAAAGTGAGAAAAGAAGAGTGATTTCAGTTTTTAAGTGTTGAAGCTTCGATAAGATAAGAGTTATAAAGAGTAGTTAGTTTAAAAAGTAAAGTGAAGAAGAAAAGTAAGAAAAGAAGAGTGATTTCAGTTTTTAAGTGTTGAAGCTTCGATAAGATAAGAGTTATAAAGATTAGTTAGTATTAAAAGTAAAGTGAAGAAGAAAAGTAAGAAAAGAAGAGTGATTTCAGTTTTTAAGTGTTGAAGCTTCGATAAGATAAGAGTTATAAAGATTAGTTATTTTAAAAGTAAAGTGAAGAAGAAAAGTGAGAAAAGAAGAGTGATTTAAGTCATTAAGTGATGAAGCTTCGATAAGATAAGAGTTATAAAGATTAGTTATTTTAAAAGTAAAGTGAAGAAGAAAAGTAAGAAAAGAAGAGTGATTTCAGTTTTTAAGTGTTGAAGCTTCGATAAGATAAGAGTTATAAAGATTAGTTTGTTTAAAAGTAAAGTGAAGAAGAAAAGTAAGAAAAGAAGAGTGATTTCAGTTTTTAAGTGTTGAAGCTTCGATAAGATAAGAGTTATAAAGATTAGTTATTTTAAAAGTAAAGTGAAGAAGAAAAGTAAGAAAAGAAGAGTGATTTCAGTTTTTAAGTGTTGAAGCTTCGATAAGATAAGAGTTATAAAGATTAGTTATTTTAAAAGTAAAGTGAAGAAGAAAAGTGAGAAAAGAAGAGTGATTTAAGTCTTTAAGTGATGAAGCTTCGATAAGATAAGAGTTATAAAGATTAGTTATTTTAAAAGTAAAGTGAAGAAGAAAAGTAAGAAAAGAAGAGTGATTTCAGTTTTTAAGTGTTGAAGCTTCGATAAGATAAGAGTTATAAAGATTAGTTATTTTAAAAGTAAAGTGAAGAAGAAAAGTAAGAAAAGAAGAGTGATTTCATTTTTTAAGTGTTGAAGCTTCGATAAGATAAGAGTTATATAGATTAGTTAGTTTTAAAAGTAAAGTGAAGAATAAAAGTAAGAAAAGAAGAGTGATTTCAGTTTTTAAGTGTTGAAGCTTCGATAAGATAAGAGTTATAAAGATTAGTTATTTTAAAAGTAAAGTGAAGAAGAAAAGTAAGAAAAGAAGAGTGATTTCAGTTTTTAAGTGTTAAAGCTTCGATAAGATAAGAGTTATAAAGATTAGTTTGTTTAAAAGTAAAGTGAAGAAGAAAAGTAAGAAAAGAAGAGTGATTTCAGTTTTTAAGTGTTGAAGCTTCGATAAGATAAGAGTTATAAAGAGTAGTTAGTTTAAAAAGTAAAGTGAAGAAGAAAAGTAAGAAAAGAAGAGTGATTTCAGTTTTTAAGTGTTGAAGCTTTGATAAGAGTAAGTAGTTAGTTTTAAAAGTAAAGAAGAAAAGTAAGAAAAGAAGAGTGATTTCAGTTTTTAAGTGTTGAAGCTTTGATAAGTGTAAGTAGTTAGTTTTAAAAGTGAAGAAGAAAAGTAAGAAAAGAAGAGTGATTTCAGTTTTTAAGTGTTGAAGCTTATATAAGAGTAAGTAGTTAGTTTTAAAAGTGAAGAAGAAAAGTAAGAAAAGAAGAGTGATTTCAGTTTTTAAGTGTTGAAGCTTCGATAAGATAAGAGTTATAAAGAGTAGTTAGTATTAAAAGTAAAGTGAAGAAGAAAAGTAAGAAAAGAAGAGTAATTTCAGTTTTTAAGTGTTGAAGCTTCGATAAGATAAGAGTTATAAAGAGTAGTTAGTTTAAAAAGTAAAGTGAAGAAGAAAAGTAAGAAAAGAAGAGTGATTTCAGTTTTTAAGTGTTGAAGCTTCGATAAGATAAGAGTTATAAAGTGTAGTTAGTATTAAAAGTAAAGTGAAGAAGAAAAGTAAGAAAAGAAGAGTAGATTCATTTTTTAAGTGTTGAAGCTTCGATAAGATAAGAGTTATATAGATTAGTTAGTTTTAAAAGTAAAGTGAAGAAGAAAAGTAAGAAAAGAAGAGTGATTTCAGTTTTTAAGTGTTGAAGCTTCGATAAGATAAGAGTTATAAAGAGTAGTTAGTATTAAAAGTAAAGTGAAGAAGAAAAGTAAGAAAAGAAGAGTGATTTCAGTTTTTAAGTGTTGAAGCTTCGATAAGATAAGAGTTATAAAGATTAGTTATTTTAAAAGTAAAGTGAAGAAGAAAAGTAAGAAAAGAAGAGTGATTTCAGTTTTTAAGTGTTGAAGCTTCGATAAGATAAGAGTTATAAAGAGTAGTTAGTTTAAAAAGTAAAGTGAAGAAGAAAAGTAAGAAAAGAAGAGTGATTTCAGTTTTTAAGTTTTGAAGCTTCGATAAGATAAGAGTTATAAAGATTAGTTATTTTAAAAGTAAAGTGAATAAGAAAAGTAAGAAAAAAAGAGTGATTTCAGTTTTTAAGTGTTAAAGCTTCGATAAGATAAGAGTTATAAAGATTAGTTTGTTTAAAAGTAAAGTGAAGAAGAAAAGTAAGAAAAGAAGAGTGATTTCAGTTTTTAAGTGTTGAAGCTTTGATAAGAGTAAGTAGTTAGTTTTAAAAGTGAAGAAAAAAAGTAAGAAAAGAAGAGTGATTTCAGTTTTTAAGTGTTGAAGCTTTGATAAGAGTAAGTAGTTAGTTTTAAAAGTAAAGAAGAAAAGTAAGAAAAGAAGAGTGATTTCAGTTTTTAAGTGTTGAAGCTTCGATAAGATAAGAGTTATAAAGATTAGTTATTTTAAAAGTAAAGTGAAGAAGAAAAGTAAGAAAAGAAGAGTGATTTCAGTTTTTAAGTGTTGAAGCTTCGATAAGATAAGAGTTATAAAGATTAGTTATTTTAAAAGTAAAGTGAAGAAGAAAAGTAAGAAAAGAAGAGTAATTTCAGTTTTTAAGTGTTGAAGCTTCGATAAGATAAGAGTTATAAAGATTAGTTATTTTAAAAGTAAAGTGAAGAAGAAAAGTAAGAAAAGAAGAGTGATTTCAGTTTTTAAGTGTTGAAGCTTCGATAAGATAAGAGTTATAAAGTGTAGTTAGTATTAAAAGTAAAGTGAAGAAGAAAAGTAAGAAAAGAAGAGTAGATTCATTTTTTAAGTGTTGAAGCTTCGATAAGATAAGAGTTATATAGATTAGTTAGTTTTAAAAGTAAAGTGAAGAAGAAAAGTAAGAAAAGAAGAGTGATTTCAGTTTTTAAGTGTTGAAGCTTCGATAAGATAAGAGTTATAAAGAGTAGTTAGTATTAAAAGTAAAGTGAAGAAGAAAAGTAAGAAAAGAAGAGTGATTTCAGTTTTTAAGTGTTGAAGCTTCGATAAGATAAGAGTTATAAAGATTAGTTATTTTAAAAGTAAAGTGAAGAAGAAAAGTAAGAAAAGAAGAGTGATTTCAGTTTTTAAGTGTTGAAGCTTCGATAAGATAAGAGTTATAAAGAGTAGTTAGTTTAAAAAGTAAAGTGAAGAAGAAAAGTAAGAAAAGAAGAGTGATTTCAGTTTTTAAGTTTTGAAGCTTCGATAAGATAAGAGTTATAAAGATTAGTTATTTTAAAAGTAAAGTGAATAAGAAAAGTAAGAAAAAAAGAGTGATTTCAGTTTTTAAGTGTTAAAGCTTCGATAAGATAAGAGTTATAAAGATTAGTTTGTTTAAAAGTAAAGTGAAGAAGAAAAGTAAGAAAAGAAGAGTGATTTCAGTTTTTAAGTGTTGAAGCTTTGATAAGAGTAAGTAGTTAGTTTTAAAAGTGAAGAAAAAAAGTAAGAAAAGAAGAGTGATTTCAGTTTTTAAGTGTTGAAGCTTTGATAAGAGTAAGTAGTTAGTTTTAAAAGTAAAGAAGAAAAGTAAGAAAAGAAGAGTGATTTCAGTTTTTAAGTGTTGAAGCTTTGATAAGAGTAAGTAGTTAGTTTTAAAAGTGAAGAAGAAAAGTAAGAAAAGAAGAGTGATTTCAGTTTTTAAGTGTTGAAGCTTTGATAAGAGTAAGTAGTTAGTTTTAAAAGTAAAGAAGAAAAGTAAGAAAAGAAGAGTGATTTCAGTTTTCAAGTGTTGAAGCTTTGATAAGAGTAAGTAGTTAGTTTTAAAAGTAAAGAAGAAAAGTAAGAAAAGAAGAGTGATTTCAGTTTTTAAGTGTTTAAGCTTTGATAAGAGTAAGTAGTTAGTTTTAAAAGTGAAGAAGAAAAGTAAGAAAAGAAGAGTGTTTCAGATTTTAAGTGTTGAAGCTTCGATAAGATAAGAGTTATATAGATTAGTTAGTTTTAAAAGTAAAGTGAAGAAGAAAAGTAAGAAAAGAAGAGTAATTTCAGTTTTTAAGTGTTGAAGCTTCGATAAGATAAGAGTTATAAAGATTAGTTAGTTTTAAAAGTAAAGTGAAGAAGAAAAGTAAGAAAAGAAGAGTGATTTCAGTTTTTAAGTGTTGAAGCTTCGATAAGATAAGAGTTATAAAGAGTAGTTAGTATTAAAAGTAAAGTGAAGAAGAAAAGTAAGAAAAGAAGAGTGATTTCAGTTTTTAAGTGTTGAAGCTTCGATAAGATAAGAGTTATAAAGATTAGTTATTTTAAAAGTAAAGTGAAGAAGAAAAGTAAGAAAAGAAGAGTGATTTCAGTTTTTAAGTGTTGAAGCTTTGATAAGATAAGAGTTATAAAGATTAGTTAGTTTTAAAAGTAAAGTGAAGAAGAAAAGTAAGAAAAGAAGAGTGATTTCAGTTTTTAAGTGTTGAAGCTTTGATAAGATAAGAGTTATAAAGAGTAGTTAGTTTAAAAAGTAAAGTGAAGAAGAAAAGTAAGAAAAGAAGAGTGATTTCAGTTTTTAAGTGTTGAAGCTTCGATAAGATAAGAGTTATAAAGATTAGTTATTTTAAAAGTAAAGTGAAGAAGAAAAGTAAGAAAAGAAGAGTGATTTCAGTTTTTAAGTGTTGAAGCTTCGATAAGATAAGAGTTATAAAGATTAGTTATTTTAAAAGTAAAGTGAAGAAGAAAAGTGAGAAAAGAAGAGTGATTTCAGTTTTTAAGTGTTGAAGCTTCGATAAGATAAGAGTTATAAAGAGTAGTTAGTTTAAAAAGTAAAGTGAAGAAGAAAAGTAAGAAAAGAAGAGTGATTTCAGTTTTTAAGTGTTGAAGCTTCGATAAGATAAGAGTTATAAAGATTAGTTAGTATTAAAAGTAAAGTGAAGAAGAAAAGTAAGAAAAGAAGAGTGATTTCAGTTTTTAAGTGTTGAAGCTTCGATAAGATAAGAGTTATAAAGATTAGTTATTTTAAAAGTAAAGTGAAGAAGAAAAGTAAGAAAAGAAGAGTGATTTCAGTTTTTAAGTGTTGAAGCTTCGATAAGATAAGAGTTATAAAGAGTAGTTAGTTTAAAAAGTAAAGTGAAGAAGAAAAGTAAGAAAAGAAGAGTGATTTTGTTTTTAAGTGTTGAAGCTTTGATAAGATAAGAGTTATAAAGATTAGTTTGTTTAAAAGTAAAGTGAAGAAGAAAAGTAAGAAAAGAAGAGTGATTTCAGTTTTTAAGTGTTGAAGCTTCGATAAGATAAGAGTTATAAAGATTAGTTATTTTAAAAGTAAAGTGAAGAAGAAAAGTAAGAAAAGAAGAGTGATTTCAGTTTTTAAGTGTTGAAGCTTCGCTAAGATAAGAGTTATAAAGATTAGTTAGTTTAAAAAGTAAAGTGAAGAAGAAAAGTAAGAAAAGAAGAGTGATTTCAGTTTTTAAGTGTTGAAGCTTCGCTAAGATAAGAGTTATAAAGATTAGTTTGTTTAAAAGTAAAGTGAAGAAGAAAAGTAAGAAAAGAAGAGTGATTTCAGTTTTTAAGTGTTGAAGCTTCGATAAGATAAGAGTTATAAAGATTAGTTATTTTAAAAGTAAAGTGAAGAAGAAAAGTAAGAAAAGAAGAGTGATTTCAGTTTTTAAGTGTTGAAGCTTCGATAAGATAAGAGTTATAAAGAGTAGTTAGTTTAAAAAGTAAAGTGAAGAAGAAAAGTAAGAAAAGAAGAGTGATTTCAGTTTTTAAGTGTTGAAGCTTTGATAAGATAAGAGTTATAAAGATTAGTTATTTTAAAAGTAAAGTGAAGAAGAAAAGTAAGAAAAGAAGAGTGATTTCAGTTTTTAAGTGTTGAAGCTTCGCTAAGATAAGAGTTATAAAGATTAGTTTGTTTAAAAGTAAAGTGAAGAAGAAAAGTAAGAAAAGAAGAGTGATTTCAGTTTTTAAGTGTTGAAGCTTCGATAAGATAAGAGTTATAAAGATTAGTTATTTTAAAAGTAAAGTGAAGAAGAAAAGTAAGAAAAGAAGAGTGATTTCAGTTTTTAAGTGTTGAAGCTTCGATAAGATAAGAGTTATAAAGATTAGTTATTTTAAAAGTAAAGTGAAGAAGAAAAGTGAGAAAAGAAGAGTGATTTCAGTTTTTAAGTGTTGAAGCTTCGATAAGATAAGAGTTATAAAGAGTAGTTATTTTTAAAAGTAAAGTGAAGAAGAAAAGTAAGAAAGAAGAGTAATTTCATTTTTTAAGTGTTGAAGCTTCGATAAGATAAGAGTTATAAAGAGTAGTTAGTTTAAAAAGTAAAGTGAAGAAGAAAAGTAAGAAAAGAAGAGTGATTTAGTTTTTAAGTGTTGAAGCTTCGATAAGATAAGAGTTATAAAGATTAGTTTGTTTAAAAGTAAAGTGAAGAAGAAAAGTAAGAAAAGAAGAGTGATTTCAGTTTTTAAGTGTTGAAGCTTCGATAAGATAAGAGTTATAAAGAGTAGTTAGTATTAAAAGTAAAGTGAAGAAGAAAAGTAAGAAAAGAAGAGTGATTTCAGTTTTTAAGTGTTGAAGCTTCGATAAGATAAGAGTTATAAAGATAAGTTTGTTTAAAAGTAAAGTGAAGAAGAAAAGTAAGAAAAGAAGAGTGATTTCAGTTTTTAAGTGTTGAAGCTTTGATAAGATAAGAGTTATAAAGAGTAGTTATTTTTAAAAGTAAAGTGAAGAAGAAAAGTAAGAAAAGAAGAGTGATTTCAGTTTTTAAGTGTTGAAGCTTTGATAAGATAAGAGTTATAAAGAGTAGTTAGTTTAAAAAGTAAAGTGAAGAAGAAAAGTAAGAAAAGAAGAGTGATTTAGTTTTTAAGTGTTGAAGCTTTGATAAGATAAGAGTTATAAAGAGTAGTTATTTTAAAAGTAAAGTGAAGAAGAAAAGTAAGAAAAGAAGAGTGATTTCAGTTTTTAAGTGTTGAAGCTTTGATAAGATAAGAGTTATAAAGATTAGTTAGTTTAAAAAGTAAAGTGAAGAAGAAAAGTAAGAAAAGAAGAGTGATTTCAGTTTTTAAGTGTTGAAGCTTTGATAAGATAAGAGTTATAAAGATTAGTTAGTTTTAAAAGTAAAGTGAAGAAGAAAAGTAAGAAAGAAGAGTAATTTCATTTTTTAAGTGTTGAAGCTTTGATAAGATAAGAGTTATAAAGAGTAGTTAGTTTTAAAAGTAAAGTGAAGAAGAAAAGTAAGAAAGAAGAGTAATTTCATTTTTTAAGTGTTGAAGCTTTGATAAGATAAGAGTTATAAAGAGTAGTTAGTTTAAAAAGTAAAGTGAAGAAGAAAAGTAAGAAAAGAAGAGTGATTTAGTTTTTAAGTGTTGAAGCTTTGATAAGATAAGAGTTATAAAGAGTAGTTATTTTTAAAAGTAAAGTGAAGAAGAAAAGTAAGAAAAGAAGAGTGATTTAGTTTTTAAGTGTTGAAGCTTCGATAAGATAAGAGTTATAAAGATTAGTTATTTTAAAAGTAAAGTGAAGAAGAAAAGTAAGAAAAGAAGAGTAATTTCAGTTTTTAAGTGTTGAAGCTTCGATAAGATAAGAGTTATAAAGATTAGTTATTTTTAAAAGTAAAGTGAAGAAGAAAAGTAAGAAAAGAAGAGTGATTTCAGTTTTTAAGTGTTGAAGCTTTGATAAGATAAGAGTTATAAAGAGTAGTTAGTTTAAAAAGTAAAGTGAAGAAGAAAAGTAAGAAAAGAAGAGTAATTTCAGTTTTTAAGTGTTGAAGCTTCGATAAGATAAGAGTTATAAAGATTAGTTATTTTTAAAAGTAAAGTGAAGAAGAAAAGTAAGAAAAGAAGAGTGATTTAGTTTTTAAGTGTTGAAGCTTTGATAAGATAAGAGTTATAAAGAGTAGTTAGTTTAAAAAGTAAAGTGAAGAAGAAAAGTAAGAAAAGAAGAGTAATTTCAGTTTTTAAGTGTTGAAGCTTTGATAAGATAAGAGTTATAAAGAGTAGTTAGTTTAAAAAGTAAAGTGAAGAAGAAAAGTAAGAAAAGAAGAGTAATTTCAGTTTTTAAGTGTTGAAGCTTCGATAAGATAAGAGTTATAAAGATTAGTTATTTTTAAAAGTAAAGTGAAGAAGAAAAGTAAGAAAAGAAGAGTGATTTCAGTTTTTAAGTGTTGAAGCTTTGATAAGATAAGAGTTATAAAGAGTAGTTATTTTAAAAAGTAAAGTGAAGAAGAAAAGTAAGAAAAGAAGAGTGATTTCAGTTTTTAAGTGTTGAAGCTTCGATAAGATAAGAGTTATAAAGATTAGTTATTTTAAAAGTAAAGTGAAGAAGAAAAGTAAGAAAAGAAGAGTGATTTCAGTTTTTAAGTGTTGAAGCTTCGATAAGATAAGAGTTATAAAGATTAGTGAGTATTAAAAGTAAAGTGAAGAAGAAAAGTAAGAAAGAAGAGTGATTTAGTTTTTAAGTGCTGAAGCTTCGATAAGATAAGAGTTATAAAGAGTAGTTATTTTTAAAAGTAAAGTGAAGAAGAAAAGTAAGAAAGAAGAGTAATTTCATTTTTTAAGTGCTGAAGCTTCGATAAGATAAGAGTTATAAAGATTAGTTAGTTTAAAAAGTAAAGTGAAGAAGAAAAGTAAGAAAAGAAGAGTGATTTCAGTTTTTAAGTGTTGAAGCTTTGATAAGATAAGAGTTATAAAGAGTAGTTAGTTTTAAAAGTAAAGTGAAGAAGAAAAGTAAGAAAGAAGAGTAATTTCATTTTTTAAGTGTTGAAGCTTTGATAAGATAAGAGTTATAAAGAGTAGTGAGTTTTAAAAGTAAAGTGAAGAAGAAAAGTAAGAAAGAAGAGTAATTTCATTTTTTAAGTGTTGAAGCTTTGATAAGATAAGAGTTATAAAGAGTAGTTATTTTTAAAAGTAAAGTGAAGAAGAAAAGTAAGAAAGAAGAGTAATTTCATTTTTTAAGTGCTGAAGCTTTGATAAGATAAGAGTTATAAAGAGTAGTTATTTTTAAAAGTAAAGTGAAGAAGAAAAGTTAGAAAAGAAGAGTGATTTCAGTTTTTAAGTGTTGAAGCTTTGATAAGATAAGAGTTATAAAGAGTAGTTATTTTTAAAAGTAAAGTGAAGAAGAAAAGTAAGAAAAGAAGAGTGATTTCAGTTTTTAAGTGTTGAAGCTTTGATAAGATAAGAGTTATAAAGAGTAGTGAGTATTAAAAGTAAAGTGAAGAAGAAAAGTAAGAAAAGAAGAGTAATTTCATTTTTTAAGTGCTGAAGCTTCGATAAGATAAGAGTTATAAAGATTAGTTAGTATTAAAAGTAAAGTGAAGAAGAAAAGTTAGAAAAGAAGAGTGATTTCAGTTTTTAAGTGTTGAAGCTTTGATAAGATAAGAGTTATAAAGATTAGTTAGTTTAAAAAGTAAAGTGAAGAAGAAAAGTAAGAAAAGAAGAGTGATTTCAGTTTTTAAGTGTTGAAGCTTTGATAAGATAAGAGTTATAAAGATTAGTTAGTTTAAAAAGTAAAGTGAAGAAGAAAAGTAAGAAAAGAAGAGTGATTTCAGTTTTTAAGTGTTGAAGCTTTGATAAGATAAGAGTTATAAAGAGTAGTTAGTTTAAAAAGTAAAGTGAAGAAGAAAAGTAAGAAAAGAAGAGTGATTTAGTTTTTAAGTGTTGAAGCTTTGATAAGATAAGAGTTATAAAGATTAGTTATTTTAAAAGTAAAGTGAAGAAGAAAAGTAAGAAAAGAAGAGTGATTTCAGTTTTTAAGTGTTGAAGCTTCGATAAGATAAGAGTTATAAAGAGTAGTTAGTTTAAAAAGTAAAGTGAAGAAGAAAAGTAAGAAAAGAAGAGTGATTTAGTTTTTAAGTGTTGAAGCTTTGATAAGATAAGAGTTATAAAGAGTAGTTAGTTTTAAAAGTAAAGTGAAGAAGAAAAGTAAGAAAGAAGAGTAATTTCATTTTTTAAGTGTTGAAGCTTTGATAAGATAAGAGTTATAAAGAGTAGTGAGTTTTAAAAGTAAAGTGAAGAAGAAAAGTAAGAAAGAAGAGTAATTTCATTTTTTAAGTGTTGAAGCTTTGATAAGATAAGAGTTATAAAGAGTAGTTATTTTTAAAAGTAAAGTGAAGAAGAAAAGTAAGAAAGAAGAGTAATTTCAGTTTTTAAGTGTTGAAGCTTTGATAAGATAAGAGTTATAAAGATTAGTTAGTTTAAAAAGTAAAGTGAAGAAGAAAAGTAAGAAAAGAAGAGTGATTTCAGTTTTTAAGTGTTGAAGCTTTGATAAGATAAGAGTTATAAAGATTAGTTAGTTTAAAAAGTAAAGTGAAGAAGAAAAGTAAGAAAAGAAGAGTGATTTCAGTTTTTAAGTGTTGAAGCTTTGATAAGATAAGAGTTATAAAGATTAGTTAGTATTAAAAGTAAAGTGAAGAAGAAAAGTTAGAAAAGAAGAGTGATTTCAGTTTTTAAGTGTTGAAGCTTTGATAAGATAAGAGTTATAAAGATTAGTTAGTTTAAAAAGTAAAGTGAAGAAGAAAAGTAAGAAAAGAAGAGTGATTTCAGTTTTTAAGTGTTGAAGCTTTGATAAGATAAGAGTTATAAAGATTAGTTAGTTTAAAAAGTAAAGTGAAGAAGAAAAGTAAGAAAAGAAGAGTGATTTCAGTTTTTAAGTGTTGAAGCTTTGATAAGATAAGAGTTATAAAGAGTAGTTAGTTTAAAAAGTAAAGTGAAGAAGAAAAGTAAGAAAAGAAGAGTGATTTAGTTTTTAAGTGTTGAAGCTTTGATAAGATAAGAGTTATAAAGATTAGTTATTTTAAAAGTAAAGTGAAGAAGAAAAGTAAGAAAAGAAGAGTGATTTCAGTTTTTAAGTGTTGAAGCTTCGATAAGATAAGAGTTATAAAGAGTAGTTAGTTTAAAAAGTAAAGTGAAGAAGAAAAGTAAGAAAAGAAGAGTGATTTAGTTTTTAAGTGTTGAAGCTTTGATAAGATAAGAGTTATAAAGAGTAGTTATTTTTAAAAGTAAAGTGAAGAAGAAAAGTAAGAAAAGAAGAGTGATTTCAGTTTTTAAGTGTTGAAGCTTCGATAAGATAAGAGTTATAAAGATTAGTTAGTTTTAAAAGTAAAGTGAAGAAGAAAAGTAAGAAAGAAGAGTAATTTCATTTTTTAAGTGTTGAAGCTTTGATAAGATAAGAGTTATAAAGAGTAGTGAGTATTAAAAGTAAAGTGAAGAAGAAAAGTAAGAAAGAAGAGTAATTTCATTTTTTAAGTGTTGAAGCTTTGATAAGATAAGAGTTATAAAGAGTAGTTAGTTTAAAAAGTAAAGTGAAGAAGAAAAGTAAGAAAGAAGAGTAATTTCATTTTTTAAGTGTTGAAGCTTTGATAAGATAAGAGTTATAAAGAGTAGTTAGTTTAAAAAGTAAAGTGAAGAAGAAAAGTAAGAAAAGAAGTATTTAGTTTTTAAGTGTTGAAGCTTTGATAAGATAAGAGTTATAAAGAGTAGTGAGTATTAAAAGTAAAGTGAAGAAGAAAAGTAAGAAAGAAGAGTAATTTCATTTTTTAAGTGTTGAAGCTTTGATAAGATAAGAGTTATAAAGAGTAGTTATTTTTAAAAGTAAAGTGAAGAAGAAAAGTAAGAAAGAAGAGTAATTTCATTTTTTAAGTGTTGAAGCTTTGATAAGATAAGAGTTATAAAGAGTAGTGAGTATTAAAAGTAAAGTGAAGAAGAAAAGTAAGAAAGAAGAGTAATTTCATTTTTTAAGTGTTGAAGCTTTGATAAGATAAGAGTTATAAAGATTAGTTAGTTTAAAAAGTAAAGTGAAGAAGAAAAGTAAGAAAAGAAGAGTGATTTAGTTTTTAAGTGTTGAAGCTTTGATAAGATAAGAGTTATAAAGATTAGTTAGTTTAAAAAGTAAAGTGAAGAAGAAAAGTAAGAAAAGAAGAGTGATTTCAGTTTTTAAGTGTTGAAGCTTCGATAAGATAAGAGTTATAAAGATTAGTTAGTTTAAAAAGTAAAGTGAAGAAGAAAAGTAAGAAAAGAAGAGTGATTTCAGTTTTTAAGTGTTGAAGCTTTGATAAGATAAGAGTTATAAAGAGTAGTTAGTTTAAAAAGTAAAGTGAAGAAGAAAAGTAAGAAAAGAAGAGTGATTTAGTTTTTAAGTGTTGAAGCTTTGATAAGATAAGAGTTATAAAGATTAGTTATTTTAAAAGTAAAGTGAAGAAGAAAAGTAAGAAAAGAAGAGTGATTTCAGTTTTTAAGTGTTGAAGCTTCGATAAGATAAGAGTTATAAAGAGTAGTTAGTTTAAAAAGTAAAGTGAAGAAGAAAAGTAAGAAAAGAAGAGTGATTTAGTTTTTAAGTGTTGAAGCTTTGATAAGATAAGAGTTATAAAGAGTAGTTATTTTTAAAAGTAAAGTGAAGAAGAAAAGTAAGAAAAGAAGAGTGATTTCAGTTTTTAAGTGTTGAAGCTTCGATAAGATAAGAGTTATAAAGATTAGTTAGTTTTAAAAGTAAAGTGAAGAAGAAAAGTAAGAAAGAAGAGTAATTTCATTTTTTAAGTGTTGAAGCTTTGATAAGATAAGAGTTATAAAGAGTAGTGAGTATTAAAAGTAAAGTGAAGAAGAAAAGTAAGAAAGAAGAGTAATTTCATTTTTTAAGTGTTGAAGCTTTGATAAGATAAGAGTTATAAAGAGTAGTTAGTTTAAAAAGTAAAGTGAAGAAGAAAAGTAAGAAAGAAGAGTAATTTCATTTTTTAAGTGTTGAAGCTTTGATAAGATAAGAGTTATAAAGAGTAGTTAGTTTAAAAAGTAAAGTGAAGAAGAAAAGTAAGAAAAGAAGTATTTAGTTTTTAAGTGTTGAAGCTTTGATAAGATAAGAGTTATAAAGAGTAGTGAGTATTAAAAGTAAAGTGAAGAAGAAAAGTAAGAAAGAAGAGTAATTTCATTTTTTAAGTGTTGAAGCTTTGATAAGATAAGAGTTATAAAGAGTAGTTATTTTTAAAAGTAAAGTGAAGAAGAAAAGTAAGAAAGAAGAGTAATTTCATTTTTTAAGTGTTGAAGCTTTGATAAGATAAGAGTTATAAAGAGTAGTGAGTATTAAAAGTAAAGTGAAGAAGAAAAGTAAGAAAGAAGAGTAATTTCATTTTTTAAGTGTTGAAGCTTTGATAAGATAAGAGTTATAAAGATTAGTTAGTTTAAAAAGTAAAGTGAAGAAGAAAAGTAAGAAAAGAAGAGTGATTTAGTTTTTAAGTGTTGAAGCTTTGATAAGATAAGAGTTATAAAGATTAGTTAGTTTAAAAAGTAAAGTGAAGAAGAAAAGTAAGAAAAGAAGAGTGATTTCAGTTTTTAAGTGTTGAAGCTTCGATAAGATAAGAGTTATAAAGATTAGTTAGTTTAAAAAGTAAAGTGAAGAAGAAAAGTAAGAAAAGAAGAGTGATTTAGTTTTTAAGTGTTGAAGCTTTGATAAGATAAGAGTTATAAAGATTAGTTAGTTTAAAAAGTAAAGTGAAGAAGAAAAGTAAGAAAAGAAGAGTGATTTCAGTTTTTAAGTGTTGAAGCTTCGATAAGATAAGAGTTATAAAGAGTAGTTAGTTTAAAAAGTAAAGTGAAGAAGAAAAGTAAGAAAAGAAGAGTGATTTCATTTTTTAAGTGTTGAAGCTTTGATAAGATAAGAGTTATAAAGAGTAGTGAGTATTAAAAGTAAAGTGAAGAAGAAAAGTAAGAAAGAAGAGTAATTTCATTTTTTAAGTGTTGAAGCTTTGATAAGATAAGAGTTATAAAGAGTAGTGAGTATTAAAAGTAAAGTGAAGAAGAAAAGTAAGAAAGAAGAGTAATTTCATTTTTTAAGTGTTGAAGCTTTGATAAGATAAGAGTTATAAAGAGTAGTGAGTATTAAAAGTAAAGTGAAGAAGAAAAGTAAGAAAGAAGAGTAATTTCATTTTTTAAGTGTTGAAGCTTTGATAAGATAAGAGTTATAAAGATTAGTTAGTTTAAAAAGTAAAGTGAAGAAGAAAAGTAAGAAAAGAAGAGTGATTTAGTTTTTAAGTGTTGAAGCTTTGATAAGATAAGAGTTATAAAGATTAGTTAGTTT
>CAMPDV010006594.1:0-21794 GCA_946699065.1 Loxodes magnus
AGAAAGAGAGATGAGATTTCAAAAAAAAGTGAAGTAGATAAGCAAGTAAAAGAGTTTTAAGTTCATAATTGAAAGTAAGAAAATGAGAAAGAGAGATTAGATTTCAAAGAAAAGTGAAGTAGAAAAGGAATTAAAAGTAGTTTTAAGATCATAATTGAAAGTAATAAAATGAGAAAGAGAGATTAGATTTCAAAGAAAAGTGAAGTAGAAAAGGAATTAAAAGTAGTTTTAAGTTTATATATGAAAGTAATAAAATGAGAAAGAGAGATAGATTTCAAAGAAAAGTGAAGTAGAAAAGGAAGTAAAAGAGTTTTAAATTCATAATTGAAAGTAATAATAGAAAAAGAAAGATGAGATTTCAAAGAAAAGTGAAGTAGATAAGGAAGTAAAAGAGTTTTAAGATCATAATTGAAAGTAATAAAATGAGAAAGAGAGATGAGATTTCAAAGAAAAGTGAAGTAGAAAAGCAAGTAAAAGAGTTTTAAGTTGATATATGAAAGTAATAAATGAGAAAGAGAGATAGATTTCAAAGAAAAGTGAAGTAGAAAAGGAAGTAAAAGTAGTTTTAAGTTTATATATGAAAGTAATAAAATGAGAAAGAGAGATGAGATTTCAAAGAAAAGTGAAGTAGAAAAGGAAGTAAAAGTAGTTTTAAGTTTATATATGAAAGTAATAAAATGAGAAAGAGAGATGAGATTTCAAAGAAAAGTGAAGTAGAAAAGCAAGTAAAAGAGTTTTAAGTTCATATATGAAAGTAAGAAAATGAGAAAGAGAGATGAGATTTCAAAGAAAAGTGAAGTAGAAAAGGAAGTAAAAGAGTTTTAAGTTCATAATTGAAAGTAATAAAATGAGAAAGAGAGATAGATTTCAGAGAAAAGTGAAGTAGATAAGGAAGTAAAAGAGTTTAAGTTCATATATGAAAGTAAGAAAATGAGAAAGAGAGATAGATTTCAAAGAAAAGTGAAGTAGAAAAGGAAGTAAAAGAGTTTTAAATTCATAATTGAAAGTAATAATAGAAAAAGAAAGATGAGATTTCAAAGAAAAGTGAAGTAGATAAGGAAGTAAAAGAGTTTTAAGATCATAATTGAAAGTAATAAAATGAGAAAGAGAGATGAGATTTCAAAGAAAAGTGAAGTAGAAAAGCAAGTAAAAGAGTTTTAAGTTGATATAGGAAAGTAATAAAATGAGAAAGAGAGATGAGATTTCAAAGAAAAGTGAAGTAGATAAGCAAGTAAAAGAGTTTTAAGTTCATAATTGAAAGTAAGAAAATGAGAAAGAGAGATGAGATTTCAAAGAAAAGTGAAGTAGATAAGCAAGCAAAAGAGTTTTAAGTTCATAATTGAAAGTAAGAAAATGAGAAAGAGAGATGAGATTTCAAAGAAAAGTGAAGTAGAAAAGGAAGTAAAAGTAGTTTTAAGTTTATATAAGAAAGTAATAAAATGAGAAAGAGAGATAGATTTCAAAGAAAAGTGAAGTAGAAAAGGAAGTAAAAGTAGTTTTAAGTTTATATATGAAAGTAATAAAATGAGAAAGAGAGATGAGATTTCAAAGAAAAGTGAAGTAGAAAAGCAAGTAAAAGAGTTTTAAGTTCATATATGAAAGTAAGAAAATTAGAAAGAGAGATGAGATTTCAAAGAAAAGTGAAGTAGAAAAGGAAGTAAAAGAGTTTTAAGTTCATATAGGAAAATAATAAAATGAGAAATAGAGATAGATTTCAGAGAAAAGTGAAGTAGAAAAGCAAGTAAAAGAGTTTAAGTTCATAATTGAAAGTAATAAAATGAGAAAGAGAGATGAGATTTCAAAGAAAAGTGAAGTAGAAAAGCAAGTAAAAGAGTTTTAAGTTCATATATGAAAGTAAGAAAATGAGAAAGAGAGATGAGATTTCAAAGAAAAGTGAAGTAGAAAAGGAAGTAAAAGAGTTTTAAGTTCATATAGGAAAATAATAAAATGAGAAATAGAGATAGATTTCAAAGAAAAGTGAAGTAGAAAAGCAAGTAAAAGAGTTTTAAGATCATAATTGAAAGTAGTAATAGAAAATGAGAAAGAGAGATGAGATTTCAAAAAAAAGTGAAGTAGATAAGCAAGTAAAAGAGTTTTAAGTTCATAATTGAAAGTAAGAAAATGAGAAAGAGAGATTAGATTTCAAAGAAAAGTGAAGTAGAAAAGCAAGTAAAAGAGTTTTAAGTTGATATAGGAAAGTAATAAAATGAGAAAGAGAGATGAGATTTCAAAGAAAAGTGAAGTAGAAAAGGAAGTAAAAGAGTTTTAAATTCATAATTGAAAGTAATAATAGAAAAAGAAAGATGAGATTTCAAAGAAAAGTGAAGTAGATAAGGAAGTAAAAGAGTTTTAAGATCATAATTGAAAGTAATAAAATGAGAAAGAGAGATGAGATTTCAAAGAAAAGTGAAGTAGAAAAGCAAGTAAAAGAGTTTTAAGTTGATATAGGAAAGTAATAAAATGAGAAAGAGAGATGAGATTTCAAAGAAAAGTGAAGTAGATAAGCAAGTAAAAGAGTTTTAAGTTCATAATTGAAAGTAAGAAAATGAGAAAGAGAGATGAGATTTCAAAGAAAAGTGAAGTAGATAAGCAAGCAAAAGAGTTTTAAGTTTATATATGAAAGTAATAAAATGAGAAAGAGAGATAGATTTCAAAGAAAAGTGAAGTAGAAAAGCAAGTAAAAGAGTTTTAAGTTTATATATGAAAGTAATAAAATGAGAAAGAGAGATAGATTTCAAAGAAAAGTGAAGTAGAAAAGCAAGTAAAAGAGTTTTAAGATCATAATTGAAAGTAGTAATAGAAAATGAGAAAGAGAGATAGATTTCAGAGAAAAGTGAAGTAGAAAAGCAAGTAAAAGAGTTTTAAGTTGATATAGGAAAGTAATAAAATGAGAAAGAGAGATGAGATTTCAAAGAAAAGTGAAGTAGAAAAGCAAGTAAAAGAGTTTTAAGTTCATATATGAAAGTAAGAAAATGAGAAAGAGAGATGAGATTTCAAAGAAAAGTGAAGTAGAAAAGGAAGTAAAAGAGTTTTAAGTTCATAAAGGAAATAATAAAATGAGAAATAGAGATAGATTTCAAAGAAAAGTGAAGTAGAAAAGGAAGTAAAAGAGTTTTAAGATCATAATTGAAAGTAGTAATAGAAAATGAGAAAGAGAGATGAGATTTCAAAAAAAAGTGAAGTAGATAAGCAAGTAAAAGAGTTTTAAGTTCATAATTGAAAGTAAGAAAATGAGAAAGAGAGATGAGATTTCAAAGAAAAGTGAAGTAGAAAAGCAAGTAAAAGAGTTTTAAGATCATAATTGAAAGTAATAAAATGAGAAAGAGAGATAGATTTCAAAGAAAAGTGAAGTAGAAAAGGAAGTAAAAGAGTTTTAAATTCATAATTGAAAGTAATAATAGAAAAAGAAAGATGAGATTTCAAAGAAAAGTGAAGTAGATAAGGAAGTAAAAGAGTTTTAAGATCATAATTGAAAGTAATAAAATGAGAAAGAGAGATGAGATTTCAAAGAAAAGTGAAGTAGAAAAGCAAGTAAAAGAGTTTTAAGTTGATATAGGAAAGTAATAAAATGAGAAAGAGAGATGAGATTTCAAAGAAAAGTGAAGTAGATAAGCAAGTAAAAGAGTTTTAAGTTCATAATTGAAAGTAAGAAAATGAGAAAGAGAGATGAGATTTCAAAGAAAAGTGAAGTAGATAAGCAAGCAAAAGAGTTTTAAGTTTATATATGAAAGTAATAAAATGAGAAAGAGAGATAGATTTCAAAGAAAAGTGAAGTAGAAAAGGAAGTAAAAGTAGTTTTAAGATCATAATTGAAAGTAATAAAATGAGAAAGAGAGATAGATTTCAAAGAAAAGTGAAGTAGAAAAGGAAGTAAAAGTAGTTTTAAGTTTATATATGAAAGTAATAAAATGAGAAAGAGAGATGAGATTTCAAAGAAAAGTGAAGTAGAAAAGCAAGTAAAAGAGTTTTAAGTTCATATATGAAAGTAAGAAAATGAGAAAGAGAGATGAGATTTCAAAGAAAAGTGAAGTAGAAAAGGAAGTAAAAGAGTTTTAAGTTCATATAGGAAAATAATAAAATGAGAAATAGAGATAGATTTCAGAGAAAAGTGAAGTAGAAAAGGAAGTAAAAGAGTTTTAAGATCATAATTGAAAGTAATAAAATGAGAAAGAGAGATAGGTTTCAAAGAAAAGTGAAGTAGAAAAGCAAGTAAAAGAGTCTGAAGATCATAATTGAAAGTAATAAAATGAGAAAGAGAGATAGATTTCAAAGAAAAGTGAAGTAGAAAAGCAAGTAAAAGAGTTTTAAGATCATAATTGAAAGTAATAAAATGAGAAAGAGAGATAGATTTCAAAGAAAAGTGAAGTAGAAAAGGAAGTAAAAGAGTTTAAGATCATAATTGAAAATAATAAAATGAGAAAGAGAGATGAGATTTCAAAGAAAAGTGAAGTAGATAAGCAAGTAAAAGAGTTATATGTTCATATAGGAAAATAATAAAATGAGAAATAGAGATAGATTTCAAAGAAAAGTGAAGTAGAAAAGGAAGTAAAAGAGTTTTAAGATCATAATTGAAAGTAGTATCAGAAAATGAGAAGAAAGATGAGATTTCAAAGAAAAGTGAAGTAGATAAGCAAGCAAAAGAGTTTTAAGTTCATAATTGAAAGTAATAAAATGAGAAAGAGAGATGAGATTTCAAAGAAAAGTGAAGTAGAAAAGCAAGTAAAAGAGTTTTAAGTTCATATATGAAAGTAAGAAAATTAGAAAGAGAGATGAGATTTCAAAGAAAAGTGAAGTAGAAAAGGAAGTAAAAGAGTTTTAAGTTCATATAGGAAAATAATAAAATGAGAAATAGAGATAGATTTCAGAGAAAAGTGAAGTAGAAAAGCAAGTAAAAGAGTTTTAAGTTGATATAGGAAAGTAATAAAATGAGAAAGAGAGATGAGATTTCAAAGAAAAGTGAAGTAGAAAAGCAAGTAAAAGAGTTTTAAGTTCATATATGAAAGTAAGAAAATGAGAAAGAGAGATGAGATTTCAAAGAAAAGTGAAGTAGAAAAGGAAGTAAAAGAGTTTTAAGTTCATATAGGAAAATAATAAAATGAGAAATAGAGATAGATTTCAAAGAAAAGTGAAGTAGAAAAGGAAGTAAAAGAGTTTTAAGATCATAATTGAAAGTAGTAATAGAAAATGAGAAAGAGAGATGAGATTTCAAAAAAAAGTGAAGTAGATAAGCAAGTAAAAGAGTTTTAAGTTCATAATTGAAAGTAAGAAAATGAGAAAGAGAGATTAGATTTCAAAGAAAAGTGAAGTAGAAAAGCAAGTAAAAGAGTTTTAAGTTGATATAGGAAAGTAATAAAATGATAAAGAGAGATGAGATTTCAAAGAAAAGTGAAGTAGAAAAGGAATTAAAAGTAGTTTTAAGATCATAATTGAAAGTAATAAAATGAGAAAGAGAGATAGATTTCAAAGAAAAGTGAAGTAGAAAAGGAAGTAAAAGAGTTTTAAATTCATAATTGAAAGTAATAATAGAAAAAGAGAGATGAGATTTCAAAGAAAAGTGAAGTAGATAAGGAAGTAAAAGAGTTTTAAGATCATAATTGAAAGTAATAAAATGAGAAAGAGAGATGAGATTTCAAAGAAAAGTGAAGTAGAAAAGCAAATAAAAGAGTTTTAAGTTGATATAGGAAAGTAATAAAATGAGAAAGAGAGATGAGATTTCAAAGAAAAGTGAAGTAGATAAGCAAGTAAAAGAGTTTTAAGTTCATAATTGAAAGTAAGAAAATGAGAAAGAGAGATGAGATTTCAAAGAAAAGTGAAGTAGATAAGCAAGCAAAAGAGTTTTAAGTTCATAATTGAAAGTAATAAAATGAGAAAGAGAGATAGATTTCAAAGAAAAGTGAAGTAGAAAGGGAAGTAAAAGTAGTTTTAAGATCATAATTGAAAGTAATAAAATGAGAAAGAGAGATAGATTTCAAAGAAAAGTGAAGTAGAAAAGGAAGTAAAAGTAGTTTTAAGTTTATATATGAAAGTAATAAAATGAGAAAGAGAGATGAGATTTCAAAGAAAAGTGAAGTAGAAAAGCAAGTAAAAGAGTTTTAAGTTCATATATGAAAGTAAGAAAATGAGAAAGAGAGATGAGATTTCAAAGAAAAGTGAAGTAGAAAAGGAAGTAAAAGAGTTTTAAGTTCATATAGGAAAATAATAAAATGAGAAATAGAGATAGATTTCAGAGAAAAGTGAAGTAGAAAAGGAAGTAAAAGAGTTTTAAGATCATAATTGAAAGTAATAAAATGAGAAAGAGAGATAGGTTTCAAAGAAAAGTGAAGTAGAAAAGCAAGTAAAAGAGTCTGAAGATCATAATTGAAAGTAAGAAAATGAGAAAGAGAGATTAGATTTCAAAGAAAAGTGAAGTAGAAAAGGAAGTAAAAGAGTTTTAAGTTGATATAGGAAAGTAATAAAATGAGAAAGAGAGATAGATTTCAAAGAAAAGTGAAGTAGAAAAGGAAGTAAAAGAGTTTAAGATCATAATTGAAAATAATAAAATGAGAAAGAGAGATGAGATTTCAAAGAAAAGTGAAGTAGATAAGCAAGTAAAAGAGTTATATGTTCATATAGGAAAATAATAAAATGAGAAATAGAGATAGATTTCAAAGAAAAGTGAAGTAGAAAAGGAAGTAAAAGAGTTTTAAGATCATAATTGAAAGTAGTATCAGAAAATGAGAAGAAAGATGAGATTTCAAAGAAAAGTGAAGTAGATAAGCAAGCAAAAGAGTTTTAAGTTCATAATTGAAAGTAATAAAATGAGAAAGAAAGATGAGATTTCAAAGAAAAGTGAAGTAGATAAGGAAGTAAAAGAGTTTTAAGATCATAATTGAAAGTAATAAAATGAGAAAGAGAGATGAGATTTCAAAGAAAAGTGAAGTAGAAAAGCAAGTAAAAGAGTTTTAAGTTGATATAGGAAAGTAATAAAATGAGAAAGAGAGATGAGATTTCAAAGAAAAGTGAAGTAGATAAGCAAGTAAAAGTAGTTTTAAGTTCATAATTGAAAGTAAGAAAATGAGAAAGAGAGATGAGATTTCAAAGAAAAGTGAAGTAGAAAAGGAAGTAAAAGAGTTTTAAGTTTATATATGAAAGTAATAAAATGAGAAAGAGAGATAGATTTCAAAGAAAAGTGAAGTAGAAAAGGAAGTAAAAGTAGTTTTAAGTTCATATATGAAAGTAAGAAAATGAGAAGAAAGATGAGATTTCAGAGAAAAGTGAAGTAGAAAAGCAAGTAAAAGAGTTTTAAGATCATAATTGAAAGTAATAAAATGAGAAAGAGAGATAGATTTCAGAGAAAAGTGAAGTAGATAAGGAAGTAAAAGAGTTTAAGTTCATATATGAAAGTAAGAAAATGAGAAAGAGAGATAGATTTCAAAGAAAAGTGAAGTAGAAAAGCAAGTAAAAGAGTTTTAAGATCATAATTGAAAGTAATAATCGAAAATGAGAAAGAGAGATGAGATTTCAAAGAAAAGTGAAGTAGAAAAGGAAGTAAAAGTAGTTTTAAGTTCATATATGAAAGTAATAAAATGAGAAAGAGAGATAGATTTCAAAGAAAAGTGAAGTAGAAAAGCAAGTAAAAGAGTTTTAAGATCATAATTGAAAGTAATAAAATGAGAAAGAGAGATGAGATTTCAAAGAAAAGTGAAGTAGAAAAGCAAGTAAAAGAGTTTTAAGTTCATATATGAAAGTAAGAAAATGAGAAAGAGAGATGAGATTTCAAAGAAAAGTGAAGTAGATAAGCAAGTAAAAGAGTTTTAAGTTCATAATTGAAAGTAAGAAAATGAGAAAGAGAGATGAGATTTCAAAGAAAAGTGAAGTAGATAAGCAAGCAAAAGAGTTTTAAGTTCATAATTGAAAGTAAGAAAATGAGAAAGAAAGATGAGATTTCAAAGAAAAGTGAAGTAGAAAAGGAAGTAAAAGAGTTTTAAGATCATATATGAAAGTAATAAAATGAGAAAGAGAGATGAGATTTCAGAGAAAAGTGAAGTAGATAAGGAAGTAAAAGAGTTTAAGTTCATATATGAAAGTAAGAAAATGAGAAAGAGAGATAGATTTCAAAGAAAAGTGAAGTAGAAAAGCAAGTAAAAGAGTTTTAAGATCATAATTTAAAGTAATAATCGAAAATGAGAAAGAGAGATAGATTTCAAAGAAAAGTGAAGTAGAAAAGCAAGTAAAAGAGTTTTAAGATCATAATTGAAAGTAATAAAATGAGAAAGAGAGATGAGATTTCAAAGAAAAGTGAAGTAGAAAAGCAAGTAAAAGAGTCTGAAGATCATAATTGAAAGTAATAAAATGAGAAGAAAGATGAGATTTCAGAGAAAAGTGAAGTAGATAAGCAAGTAAAAGAGTCTGAAGATAATGTATGAAAGTAAGAAAATGAGAAGAAAGATGAGATTTCAAAGAAAAGTGAAGTAGATAAGCAAGTAAAAGAGTTTAAGTTCATAATTGAAAGTAATAAAATGAGAAAGAGAGATGAGATTTCAAAGAAAAGTGAAGTAGAAAAGCAAGTAAAAGAGTTTTAAGATCATAATTGAAAGTAGTAATAGAAAATGAGAAAGAAAGATGAGATTTCAAAGAAAAGTGAAGTAGAAAAGCAAGTAAAAGAGTTTTAAGTTTATATATGAAAGTAATAAAATGAGAAAGAGAGATAGATTTCAAAGAAAAGTGAAGTAGAAAAGGAAGTAAAAGTAGTTTTAAGTTTATATATGAAAGTAATAAAATGAGAAAGAGAGATGAGATTTCAAAGAAAAGTGAAGTAGAAAAGCAAGTAAAAGAGTTTTAAGATCATAATTGAAAGTAATAATCGAAAATGAGAAAGAGAGATGAGATTTCAAAGAAAAGTGAAGTAGAAAAGGAAGTAAAAGTAGTTTTAAGTTCATATATGAAAGTAATAAAATGAGAAAGAGAGATAGATTTCAGAGAAAAGTGAAGTAGATAAGGAAGTAAAAGAGTTTAAGTTCATATATGAAAGTAAGAAAATGAGAAAGAGAGATAGATTTCAAAGAAAAGTGAAGTAGAAAAGCAAGTAAAAGAGTTTTAAGATCATAATTGAAAGTAATAATCGAAAATGAGAAAGAGAGATAGATTTCAAAGAAAAGTGAAGTAGAAAAGGAAGTAAAAGTAGTTTTAAGTTTATATATGAAAGTAATAAAATGAGAAAGAGAGATGAGATTTCAAAGAAAAGTGAAGTAGAAAAGCAAGTAAAAGAGTTTTAAGTTCATATATGAAAGTAAGAAAATGAGAAAGAGAGATGAGATTTCAAAGAAAAGTGAAGTAGAAAAGGAAGTAAAAGTAGTTTTAAGATCATATTTGAAAGTAATAAAATGAGAAAGAGAGATAGATTTCAGAGAAAAGTGAAGTAGAAAAGGAAGTAAAAGAGTCTGAAGATCATAATTGAAAGTAATAAAATGAGAAAGAGAGATAGATTTCAAAGAAAAGTGAAGTAGAAAAGGAAGTAAAAGAGTCTGAAGATCATAATTGAAAGTAATAAAATGTGAAAGAGAGATGAGATTTCAAAGAAAAGTGAAGTAGAAAAGGAATTAAAAGTAGTTTTAAGATCATAATTGAAAGTAATAAAATGAGAAAGAGAGATAGATTTCAAAGAAAAGTGAAGTAGAAAAGGAAGTAAAAGAGTTTTAAATTCATAATTGAAAGTAATAATAGAAAAAGAAAGATGAGATTTCAAAGAAAAGTGAAGTAGATAAGCAAGCAAAAGAGTTTTAAGATCATAATTGAAAGTAATAAAATGAGAAAGAGAGATAGATTTCAAAGAAAAGTGAAGTAGAAAAGCAAGTAAAAGAGTTTTAAGTTGATATAGGAAAGTAATAAAATGAGAAAGAGAGATGAGATTTCAAAGAAAAGTGAAGTAGAAAAGCAAGTAAAAGAGTTTTAAGTTCATATATGAAAGTAAGAAAATGAGAAAGAGAGATGAGATTTCAAAGAAAAGTGAAGTAGATAAGCAAGCAAAAGAGTTTTAAGTTCATAATTGAAAGTAAGAAAATGAGAAAGAGAGATGAGATTTCAAAGAAAAGTGAAGTAGAAAAGGAAGTAAAAGTAGTTTTAAGTTTATATATGAAAGTAATAAAATGAGAAAGAGAGATAGATTTCAAAGAAAAGTGAAGTAGAAAAGGAAGTAAAAGTAGTTTTAAGTTTATATATGAAAGTAATAAAATGAGAAAGAGAGATGAGATTTCAAAGAAAAGTGAAGTAGAAAAGCAAGCAAAAGAGTTTTAAGTTCATATATGAAAGTAAGAAAATGAGAAAGAGAGATGAGATTTCAAAGAAAAGTGAAGTAGAAAAGGAAGTAAAAGAGTTTTAAGTTCATATAGGAAAATAATAAAATGAGAAATAGAGATAGATTTCAGAGAAAAGTGAAGTAGAAAAGGAAGTAAAAGAGTTTTAAGTTTATATATGAAAGTAATAAAATGAGAAAGAGAGATGAGATTTCAAAGAAAAGTGAAGTAGAAAAGCAAGTAAAAGAGTCTGAAGATCATAATTGAAAGTAATAAAATGAGAAAGAGAGATGAGATTTCAAAGAAAAGTGAAGTAGAAAAGCAAGTAAAAGAGTTTTAAGATCATAATTGAAAGTAATAATCGAAAATGAGAAAGAGAGATAGATTTCAAAGAAAAGTGAAGTAGAAAAGCAAGTAAAAGAGTTTTAAGATCATATTGAAAGTAGTAATAGAAAATGAGAAAGAGAGATGAGATTTCAAAAAAAAGTGAAGTAGATAAGCAAGTAAAAGAGTTTTAAGTTCATAATTGAAAGTAAGAAAATGAGAAAGAGAGATTAGATTTCAAAGAAAAGTGAAGTAGAAAAGGAATTAAAAGTAGTTTTAAGATCATAATTGAAAGTAATAAAATGAGAAAGAGAGATAGATTTCAAAGAAAAGTGAAGTAGAAAAGGAAGTAAAAGAGTTTTAAATTCATAATTGAAAGTAATAATAGAAAAAGAAAGATGAGATTTCAAAGAAAAGTGAAGTAGATAAGGAAGTAAAAGAGTTTTAAGATCATAATTGAAAGTAATAATCGAAAATGAGAAAGAGAGATGAGATTTCAAAGAAAAGTGAAGTAGAAAAGGAAGTAAAAGTAGTTTTAAGTTCATATATGAAAGTAATAAAATGAGAAAGAGAGATGAGATTTCAAAGAAAAGTGAAGTAGAAAAGCAAGCAAAAGAGTTTTAAGATCATAATTGAAAGTAATAAAATGAGAAAGAGAGATGAGATTTCAAAGAAAAGTGAAGTAGAAAAGCAAGTAAAAGAGTTTTAAGTTCATATATGAAAGTAAGAAAATGAGAAAGAGAGATGAGATTTCAAAGAAAAGTGAAGTAGATAAGCAAGTAAAAGAGTTTTAAGTTCATAATTGAAAGTAAGAAAATGAGAAAGAGAGATGAGATTTCAAAGAAAAGTGAAGTAGAAAAGGAATTAAAAGTAGTTTTAAGATCATAATTGAAAGTAAGAAAATGAGAAAGAGAGATGAGATTTCAAAGAAAAGTGAAGTAGATAAGCAAGCAAAAGAGTTTTAAGTTCATAATTGAAAGTAAGAAAATGAGAAAGAGAGATGAGATTTCAAAGAAAAGTGAAGTAGAAAAGGAAGTAAAAGTAGTTTTAAGTTTATATAAGAAAGTAATAAAATGAGAAAGAGAGATAGATTTCAAAGAAAAGTGAAGTAGAAAAGGAAGTAAAAGTAGTTTTAAGTTTATATATGAAAGTAATAAAATGAGAAAGAGAGATGAGATTTCAAAGAAAAGTGAAGTAGAAAAGCAAGTAAAAGAGTTTTAAGTTCATATATGAAAGTAAGAAAATGAGAAAGAGAGATGAGATTTCAAAGAAAAGTGAAGTAGAAAAGGAAGTAAAAGAGTTTTAAGATCATAATTGAAAGTAATAAAATGAGAAAGAGAGATAGATTTCAGAGAAAAGTGAAGTAGAAAAGCAAGCAAAAGAGTTTAAGTTCATATATGAAAGTAAGAAAATGAGAAAGAGAGATGAGATTTCAAAGAAAAGTGAAGTAGAAAAGCAAGTAAAAGAGTTTTAAGATCATAATTGAAAGTAATAATCGAAAATGAGAAAGAGAGATAGGTTTCAAAGAAAAGTGAAGTAGAAAAGCAAGTAAAAGAGTCTGAAGATCATAATTGAAAGTAATAAAATGAGAAAGAGAGATGAGATTTCAAAGAAAAGTGAAGTAGAAAAGCAAGTAAAAGAGTTTTAAGATCATAATTGAAAGTAATAAAATGAGAAAGAGAGATAGATTTCAAAGAAAAGTGAAGTAGAAAAGGAAGTAAAAGAGTTTTAAATTCATAATTGAAAGTAATAATAGAAAAAGAAAGATGAGATTTCAAAAAAAAGTGAAGTAGATAAGCAAGTAAAAGAGTTTTAAGATCATAATTGAAAGTAAGAAAATGAGAAAGAGAGATTAGATTTCAAAGAAAAGTGAAGTAGAAAAGGAATTAAAAGTAGTTTTAAGATCATAATTGAAAGTAATAAAATGAGAAAGAGAGATAGATTTCAAAGAAAAGTGAAGTAAAAAGGAAGTAAAAGAGTTTTAAATTCATAATTGAAAGTAATAATAGAAAAAGAAAGATGAGATTTCAAAGAAAAGTGAAGTAGATAAGGAAGTAAAAGAGTTTTAAGATCATAATTGAAAGTAATAAAATGAGAAAGAGAGATGAGATTTCAAAGAAAAGTGAAGTAGAAAAGCAAGTAAAAGAGTTTTAAGTTGATATAGGAAAGTAATAAAATGAGAAAGAGAGATAGATTTCAGAGAAAAGTGAAGTAGATAAGCAAGTAAAAGAGTTTTAAGTTCATATATGAAAGTAAGAAAATGAGAAAGAGAGATGAGATTTCAAAGAAAAGTGAAGTAGATAAGCAAGCAAAAGAGTTTTAAGTTCATAATTGAAAGTAAGAAAATGAGAAAGAGAGATGAGATTTCAAAGAAAAGTGAAGTAGAAAAGGAAGTAAAAGTAGTTTTAAGTTTATATATGAAAGTAATAAAATGAGAAAGAGAGATAGATTTCAAAGAAAAGTGAAGTAGAAAAGGAAGTAAAAGTAGTTTTAAGTTTATATATGAAAGTAATAAAATGAGAAAGAGAGATGAGATTTCAAAGAAAAGTGAAGTAGAAAAGCAAGTAAAAGAGTTTTAAGTTCATATATGAAAGTAAGAAAATGAGAAAGAGAGATGAGATTTCAAAGAAAAGTGAAGTAGAAAAGGAAGTAAAAGAGTTTTAAGTTCATATAGGAAAATAATAAAATGAGAAATAGAGATAGATTTCAGAGAAAAGTGAAGTAGAAAAGGAAGTAAAAGAGTTTTAAGTTTATATATGAAAGTAATAAAATGAGAAAGAGAGATGAGATTTCAAAGAAAAGTGAAGTAGAAAAGCAAGTAAAAGAGTTTTAAGTTCATATATGAAAGTAAGAAAATGAGAAAGAGAGATGAGATTTCAAAGAAAAGTGAAGTAGAAAAGCAAGTAAAAGAGTTTTAAGTTCATATATGAAAGTAATAAAATGAGAAAGAGAGATAGATTTCAAAGAAAAGTGAAGTAGAAAAGCAAGTAAAAGAGTTTTAAGTTCATAATTGAAAGTAAGAAAATGAGAAAGAGAGATTAGATTTCAAAGAAAAGTGAAGTAGAAAAGGAATTAAAAGTAGTTTTAAGATCATAATTGAAAGTAATAAAATGAGAAAGAGAGATAGATTTCAAAGAAAAGTGAAGTAGAAAAGCAAGTAAAAGAGTTTTAAGATCATAATTGAAAGTAATAATCGAAAATGAGAAAGAGAGATAGGTTTCAAAGAAAAGTGAAGTAGAAAAGCAAGTAAAAGAGTCTGAAGATCATAATTGAAAGTAATAAAATGAGAAAGAGAGATAGATTTCAAAGAAAAGTGAAGTAGAAAAGCAAGTAAAAGAGTTTTAAGATCATAATTGAAAGTAATAAAATGAGAAAGAGAGATAGATTTCAAAGAAAAGTGAAGTAGAAAAGGAAGTAAAAGAGTTTAAGATCATAATTGAAAGTAATAAAATGAGAAAGAGAGATAGATTTCAAAGAAAAGTGAAGTAGAAAAGGAAGTAAAAGAGTTTTAAATTCATAATTGAAAGTAATAATAGAAAAAGAAAGATGAGATTTCAAAAAAAAGTGAAGTAGATAAGCAAGTAAAAGAGTTTTAAGATCATAATTGAAAGTAAGAAAATGAGAAAGAGAGATTAGATTTCAAAGAAAAGTGAAGTAGAAAAGGAATTAAAAGTAGTTTTAAGATCATAATTGAAAGTAATAAAATGAGAAAGAGAGATAGATTTCAAAGAAAAGTGAAGTAGAAAAGGAAGTAAAAGAGTTTTAAATTCATAATTGAAAGTAATAATAGAAAAAGAAAGATGAGATTTCAAAGAAAAGTGAAGTAGATAAGGAAGTAAAAGAGTTTTAAGATCATAATTGAAAGTAATAAAATGAGAAAGAGAGATGAGATTTCAAAGAAAAGTGAAGTAGAAAAGCAAGTAAAAGAGTTTTAAGTTGATATAGGAAAGTAATAAAATGAGAAAGAGAGATGAGATTTCAAAGAAAAGTGAAGTAGAAAAGCAAGTAAAAGAGTTTTAAGTTCATATATGAAAGTAAGAAAATGAGAAAGAGAGATGAGATTTCAAAGAAAAGTGAAGTAGATAAGCAAGCAAAAGAGTTTTAAGTTCATAATTGAAAGTAAGAAAATGAGAAAGAGAGATGAGATTTCAAAGAAAAGTGAAGTAGAAAAGGAAGTAAAAGTAGTTTTAAGTTTATATATGAAAGTAATAAAATGAGAAAGAGAGATAGATTTCAAAGAAAAGTGAAGTAGAAAAGGAAGTAAAAGTAGTTTTAAGTTTATATATGAAAGTAATAAAATGAGAAAGAGAGATGAGATTTCAAAGAAAAGTGAAGTAGAAAAGCAAGTAAAAGAGTTTTAAGTTCATATATGAAAGTAAGAAAATGAGAAAGAGAGATGAGATTTCAAAGAAAAGTGAAGTAGAAAAGGAAGTAAAAGAGTTTTAAGTTCATATAGGAAAATAATAAAATGAGAAATAGAGATAGATTTCAGAGAAAAGTGAAGTAGAAAAGGAAGTAAAAGAGTTTTAAGTTTATATATGAAAGTAATAAAATGAGAAAGAGAGATGAGATTTCAAAGAAAAGTGAAGTAGAAAAGCAAGTAAAAGAGTTTTAAGTTCATATATGAAAGTAAGAAAATGAGAAAGAGAGATGAGATTTCAAAGAAAAGTGAAGTAGAAAAGCAAGTAAAAGAGTTTTAAGTTCATATATGAAAGTAAGAAAATGAGAAAGAGAGATAGATTTCAAAGAAAAGTGAAGTAGAAAAGCAAGTAAAAGAGTTTTAAGTTCATAATTGAAAGTAAGAAAATGAGAAAGAGAGATTAGATTTCAAAGAAAAGTGAAGTAGAAAAGGAATTAAAAGTAGTTTTAAGATCATAATTGAAAGTAAGAAAATGAGAAAGAGAGATAGATTTCAAAGAAAAGTGAAGTAGAAAAGCAAGTAAAAGAGTTTTAAGATCATAATTGAAAGTAATAAACGAAAAAGAAAGATGAGATTTCAAAGAAAAGTGAAGTAGATAAGGAAGTAAAAGAGTTTTAAGATCATAATTGAAAGTAATAAAATGAGAAAGAGAGATGAGATTTCAAAGAAAAGTGAAGTAGAAAAGCAAGTAAAAGAGTTTTAAGTTCATATATGAAAGTAAGAAAATGAGAAAGAGAGATAGATTTCAGAGAAAAGTGAAGTAGATAAGGAAGTAAAAGAGTTTAAGTTCATAATTGAAAGTAAGAAAATGAGAAAGAGAGATGAGATTTCAAAGAAAAGTGAAGTAGATAAGCAAGCAAAAGAGTTTTAAGTTCATAATTGAAAGTAAGAAAATGAGAAAGAGAGATGAGATTTCAAAGAAAAGTGAAGTAGAAAAGGAAGTAAAAGTAGTTTTAAGTTTATATATGAAAGTAATAAAATGAGAAAGAGAGATAGATTTCAAAGAAAAGTGAAGTAGAAAAGGAAGTAAAAGTAGTTTTAAGTTTATATATGAAAGTAATAAAATGAGAAAGAGAGATGAGATTTCAAAGAAAAGTGAAGTAGAAAAGCAAGTAAAAGAGTTTTAAGTTCATATATGAAAGTAAGAAAATGAGAAAGAGAGATGAGATTTCAAAGAAAAGTGAAGTAGAAAAGGAAGTAAAAGAGTTTTAAGTTCATATAGGAAAATAATAAAATGAGAAATAGAGATAGATTTCAGAGAAAAGTGAAGTAGAAAAGGAAGTAAAAGAGTTTTAAGATCATAATTGAAAGTAATAAAATGAGAAAGAGAGATAGGTTTCAAAGAAAAGTGAAGTAGAAAAGCAAGTAAAAGAGTCTGAAGATCATAATTGAAAGTAATAAAATGAGAAAGAGAGATAGATTTCAAAGAAAAGTGAAGTAGAAAAGCAAGTAAAAGAGTTTTAAGATCATAATTGAAAGTAATAAAATGAGAAAGAGAGATAGATTTCAAAGAAAAGTGAAGTAGAAAAGGAAGTAAAAGAGTTTAAGATCATAATTGAAAGTAATAAAATGAGAAAGAGAGATAGATTTCAAAGAAAAGTGAAGTAGAAAAGGAAGTAAAAGAGTTTTAAATTCATAATTGAAAGTAATAAAATGAGAAAGAGAGATGAGATTTCAAAGAAAAGTGAAGTAGAAAAGCAAGTAAAAGAGTTTTAAGTTGATATAGGAAAGTAATAAAATGAGAAAGAGAGATGAGATTTCAAAGAAAAGTGAAGTAGATAAGCAAGTAAAAGAGTTTTAAGTTCATAATTGAAAGTAAGAAAATGAGAAAGAGAGATGAGATTTCAAAGAAAAGTGAAGTAGATAAGCAAGCAAAAGAGTTTTAAGTTCATAATTGAAAGTAAGAAAATGAGAAAGAGAGATGAGATTTCAAAGAAAAGTGAAGTAGAAAAGGAAGTAAAAGTAGTTTTAAGTTTATATATGAAAGTAATAAAATGAGAAAGAGAGATAGATTTCAAAGAAAAGTGAAGTAGAAAAGCAAGTAAAAGAGTTTTAAGATCATAATTGAAAGTAATAATCGAAAATGAGAAAGAGAGATGAGATTTCAAAGAAAAGTGAAGTAGAAAAGCAAGTAAAAGAGTTTTAAGATCATAATTGAAAGTAATAAAATGAGAAAGAGAGATGAGATTTCAAAGAAAAGTGAAGTAGAAAAGGAAGTAAAAGAGTTTTAAGTTCATATAGGAAAATAATAAAATGAGAAATAGAGATAGATTTCAGAGAAAATTGAAGTAGAAAAGGAAGTAAAAGAGTTTTAAGATCATAATTGAAAGTAATAAAATGAGAAAGAGAGATAGGTTTCAAAGAAAAGTGAAGTAGAAAAGCAAGTAAAAGAGTCTGAAGATCATAATTGAAAGTAATAAAATGAGAAAGAGAGATAGATTTCAAAGAAAAGTGAAGTAGAAAAGGAAGTAAAAGAGTTTTAAGATCATAATTGAAAGTAATAAAATGAGAAAGAGAGATAGATTTCAAAGAAAAGTGAAGTAGAAAAGGAAGTAAAAGAGTTTAAGATCATAATTGAAAATAATAAAATGAGAAAGAGAGATGAGATTTCAAAGAAAAGTGAATTAGATAAGGAAGTAAAAGAGTTATATGTTCATATAGGAAAATAATAAAATGAGAAAGAGAGATAGATTTCAAAGAAAAGTGAAGTAGAAAAGCAAGTAAAAGAGTCTGAAGATAATATATCAAAGTTAGAAAATGAGAAAGAGAGATGAGATTTCAACGAAAAGTGAAGTAGAAAAGGAAGTAAAAGAGTTTTAAGATCATAATTGAAAGTAAGAAAATGAGAAGAAAGATGAGATTTCAAAGAAAAGTGAAGTAGAAAAGGAAGTAAAAGAGTTTTAAGATCTTAATTGAAAGTAGTAATAGAAAATGAGAAAGAGAGATGAGATTTCAAAGAAAAGTGAAGTAGAAAAGGAAGTAAAAGAGTTTTAAGATCATAATTGAAAGTAATAAAATGAGAAAGAGAGATAGATTTCAGAGAAAAGTGAAGTAGATAAGGAAGTAAAAGAGTTTAAGTTCATATATGAAAGTAAGAAAATGAGAAAGAGAGATAGATTTCAAAGAAAAGTGAAGTAGAAAAGCAAGTAAAAGAGTTTTAAGATCATAATTGAAAGTAATAATCGAAAATGAGAAAGAGAGATGAGATTTCAAAGAAAAGTGAAGTAGAAAAGCAAGTAAAAGAGTTTTAAGATCATAATTGAAAGTAATAAAATGAGAAAGAGAGATGAGATTTCAAAGAAAAGTGAAGTAGAAAAGCAAGCAAAAGAGTTTTAAGATCATAATTGAAAGTAATAAAATGAGAAAGAGAGATGAGATTTCAAAGAAAAGTGAAGTAGAAAAGCAAGTAAAAGAGTTTAAGTTCATATATGAAAGTAATAAAATGAGAAGAAAGATGAGATTTCAGAGAAAAGTGAAGTAGAAAAGCAAGTAAAAGTAGTTTTAAGTTCATAATTGAAAGTAATAAAATGAGAAAGAGAGATAGATTTCAAAGAAAAGTGAAGTAGAAAAGGAAGTAAAAGAGTTTTAAGATCATAATTGAAAGTAGTATCAGAAAATGAGAAGAAAGATGAGATTTCAAAGAAAAGTGAAGTAGAAAAGCAAGCAAAAGAGTTTTAAGATCATAATTGAAAGTAATAAAATGAGAAGAAAGATGAGATTTCAAAGAAAAGTGAAGTAGAAAAGCAAGCAAAAGAGTTTAAGTTCATATATGAAAGTAAGAAAATGAGAAGAAAGATGAGATTTCAGAGAAAAGTGAAGTAGATAAGCAAGTAAAAGAGTCTGAAGATAATATATGAAAGTAATAAAATGAGAAAGAGAGATGAGATTTCAACGAAAAGTGAAGTAGAAATGCAAGTAAAAGAGTTTAAGTTCATATATGAAAGTAAGAAAATGAGAAAGAGAGATGAGATTTCAGAGAAAAGTGAAGTAGATAAGCAAGTAAAAGAGTTTAAGTTCATATATGAAAGTAATAAAATGAGAAAGAGAGATAGATTTCAAAGAAAAGTGAAGTAGAAAAGGAATTAAAAGTAGTTTTAAGTTCATAATTGAAAGTAATAAAATGAGAAATAGAGATAGATTTCAAAGAAAAGTGAAGTAGAAAAGGAAGTAAAAGAGTCTGAAGATCATAATTGAAAGTAATAAAATGAGAAGAAAGATGAGATTTCAGAGAAAAGTGAAGTAGATAAGCAAGTAAAAGAGTCTGAAGATAATGTATGAAAGTAAGAAAATGAGAAGAAAGATGAGATTTCAAAGAAAAGTGAAGTAGATAAGCAAGTAAAAGAGTTTAAGTTCATAATTGAAAGTAATAAAATGAGAAAGAGAGATAGATTTCAGAGAAAAGTGAAGTAGAAAAGGAAGTAAAAGAGTTTTAAGATCATAATTGAAAGTAATAAAATGAGAAAGAGAGATAGGTTTCAAAGAAAAGTGAAGTAGAAAAGGAAGTAAAAGTAGTTTTAAGTTTATATATGAAAGTAATAAAATGAGAAAGAGAGATGAGATTTCAAAGAAAAGTGAAGTAGAAAAGCAAGTAAAAGAGTTTTAAGTTTATATATGAAAGTAATAAAATGAGAAAGAGAGATGAGATTTCAAAGAAAAGTGAAGTAGATAAGCAAGTAAAAGAGTTTTAAGTTCATAATTGAAAGTAAGAAAATGAGAAAGAGAGATGAGATTTCAAAGAAAAGTGAAGTAGATAAGGAAGTAAAAGAGTTTTAAGATCATAATTGAAAGTAATAAAATGAGAAAGAGAGATGAGATTTCAAAGAAAAGTGAATTAGATAAGGAAGTAAAAGAGTTATATGTTCATATAGGAAAATAATAAAATGAGAAAGAGAGATAGATTTCAAAGAAAAGTGAAGTAGAAAAGCAAGTAAAAGAGTCTGAAGATAATATATCAAAGTTAGAAAATGAGAAAGAGAGATGAGATTTCAACGAAAAGTGAAGTAGAAAAGGAAGTAAAAGAGTTTTAAGATCATAATTGAAAGTAAGAAAATGAGAAGAAAGATGAGATTTCAAAGAAAAGTGAAGTAGAAAAGGAAGTAAAAGAGTTTTAAGATCTTAATTGAAAGTAGTAATAGAAAATGAGAAAGAGAGATGAGATTTCAAAGAAAAGTGAAGTAGAAAAGGAAGTAAAAGAGTTTTAAGATCATAATTGAAAGTAATAAAATGAGAAAGAGAGATAGATTTCAGAGAAAAGTGAAGTAGATAAGGAAGTAAAAGAGTTTAAGTTCATATATGAAAGTAAGAAAATGAGAAAGAGAGATAGATTTCAAAGAAAAGTGAAGTAGAAAAGCAAGTAAAAGAGTTTTAAGATCATAATTGAAAGTAATAATCGAAAATGAGAAAGAGAGATGAGATTTCAAAGAAAAGTGAAGTAGAAAAGCAAGTAAAAGAGTTTTAAGATCATAATTGAAAGTAATAAAATGAGAAAGAGAGATGAGATTTCAAAGAAAAGTGAAGTAGAAAAGCAAGCAAAAGAGTTTTAAGATCATAATTGAAAGTAATAAAATGAGAAAGAGAGATGAGATTTCAAAGAAAAGTGAAGTAGAAAAGCAAGTAAAAGAGTTTAAGTTCATATATGAAAGTAATAAAATGAGAAGAAAGATGAGATTTCAGAGAAAAGTGAAGTAGAAAAGCAAGTAAAAGTAGTTTTAAGTTCATAATTGAAAGTAATAAAATGAGAAAGAGAGATAGATTTCAAAGAAAAGTGAAGTAGAAAAGGAAGTAAAAGAGTTTTAAGATCATAATTGAAAGTAGTATCAGAAAATGAGAAGAAAGATGAGATTTCAAAGAAAAGTGAAGTAGAAAAGCAAGCAAAAGAGTTTTAAGATCATAATTGAAAGTAATAAAATGAGAAGAAAGATGAGATTTCAAAGAAAAGTGAAGTAGAAAAGCAAGCAAAAGAGTTTAAGTTCATATATGAAAGTAAGAAAATGAGAAGAAAGATGAGATTTCAGAGAAAAGTGAAGTAGATAAGCAAGTAAAAGAGTCTGAAGATAATATATGAAAGTAATAAAATGAGAAAGAGAGATGAGATTTCAACGAAAAGTGAAGTAGAAATGCAAGTAAAAGAGTTTAAGTTCATATATGAAAGTAAGAAAATGAGAAAGAGAGATGAGATTTCAGAGAAAAGTGAAGTAGATAAGCAAGTAAAAGAGTTTAAGTTCATATATGAAAGTAATAAAATGAGAAGAGAGATAGATTTCAAAGAAAAGTGAAGTAGAAAAGGAATTAAAAGTAGTTTTAAGTTCATAATTGAAAGTAATAAAATGAGAAATAGAGATAGATTTCAAAGAAAAGTGAAGTAGAAAAGGAAGTAAAAGAGTCTGAAGATCATAATTGAAAGTAATAAAATGAGAAGAAAGATGAGATTTCAGAGAAAAGTGAAGTAGATAAGCAAGTAAAAGAGTCTGAAGATAATGTATGAAAGTAAGAAAATGAGAAGAAAGATGAGATTTCAAAGAAAAGTGAAGTAGATAAGCAAGTAAAAGAGTTTAAGTTCATAATTGAAAGTAATAAAATGAGAAAGAGAGATAGATTTCAGAGAAAAGTGAAGTAGAAAAGGAAGTAAAAGAGTTTTAAGATCATAATTGAAAGTAATAAAATGAGAAAGAGAGATAGGTTTCAAAGAAAAGTGAAGTAGAAAAGGAAGTAAAAGTAGTTTTAAGTTTATATATGAAAGTAATAAAATGAGAAAGAGAGATGAGATTTCAAAGAAAAGT